>JAJQWJ010000019.1:1008547-1298547 GCA_023637945.1 Phaethornis superciliosus
GATATTAGAAAGAATTTCTTCACGGAGAGGGTGATCAGACATTGGAATGGGCTGCCCAGGGAAGTAGTGGATTCTCCGTCCCTGGAGATATTTAAAAAGAGCCTGGATGTGGCACTCAGTGCCATGGTCTAGCACGGCAGCGATGGGTCAGGGCTTGGAGGTGATGATCCCGGAGCTCCCCTCACCCCCAGCCCGTGCTGCGATTCTGTGAGAGCCCTGGGCCGGACAGATGGGCGGGACCCCCCTCTCGCCTCCCATTGGCTGCAGGGCCGACAGCCCCACCAATGAGCGGTTAAGATCTCGTCGCCTATTGGCCAATAGTGCTGATGGGCAGTCTGGAAAGCCAATCGGCGCGGTCGGTGGGGCCCCGCCTCCGGAAGCGTGTGCGGCGGCGGTGTCAGCATGGCGGGCGGGGAGGCTCCGCTCCGCGCTCTGCTCCGCGCCGCTAACGCCCTCCTGCAGCAGCGCCGGTACCGCGCCGCGCTCGCCGTCCTCAAGGGCTTCCGCAACGGGGCCGTGTGAGTGCGGGCGGAGCGGCCGAGGGAAGGGAGGGAGGGAACGGGGGTTGCGGGGGTTCCCGCGGGGCCCGAGCGCTCCCAGAGCCCCGGTAACGGGGGATGTGCCGCCTGCCGCCCCGGTAACGGGGGATGTGCCGCCTGCCGCCCCGGTAACGGGGGACGGGACGTGCCGCCTGCCGCCCCGTGCCGAGCCCCGGCTGTGGGGCAGGGGTTCGGGATCGGCCTCAGCCCTCCCGGGGGTTTTAACCGGGTCTGGGCCGGCCTCGGGCCTGGCCTGCCTGGGTGGTTCCGCTGGGCTCCTCCCGGTACCGGATGGTGCTGGAAGAGCTGTGCTTGCCGTGTAGCATCCTTTGTCTGTTAGCAGCCTAGAAACACAATGGGTTTGATCGCGTGATACAGCAAACCCGCAATCTCTGTTGGTTTCTGCAGCTATGGAGCAAAAGTCCGTGCCCCGCACGCCCTGGTGATGACTTTTCTGTTCAAGAGTGGAAGGTAGGAACCCCAGCCCTGCCTCCCTGTGTCACTGCTTGGAATGCTTGCATTCAGGTGCTGAATCTTTCATCTTTCCAGGGGTTTGTGATCCATGGTTATGGACACACACAGGGTACACACTCAGCCACTGGTGCAGTGCTTGAGGAGAAGCAGTGGGCAGAGGAGAAAGCAGCAGATGCAAAGAGCAGCACTCTGCTCTCTCTTCAAATGAGCAAAGCCAAAATATAGCAGTGCACCTTGTGGCTTTCCTTGCTTATGCCAGAGGTTTGCACTTAGGCAAAAACTACATTATAATTATAATAAAATAGCTTCCTGACTAGTCATAGGCTTAGACAAAAGCACAATCCACAGCCTGAGCAGAGCTGTTGAATGTACCCTGAGGTGTACAGAAGGAAGGGAGGAAGGAATTGATTTTCCATCACAAAGTGGATGTTCTGTAGGGTGCAGGAGCTGTCAGTCTAAATGGGCAGGCCAGAGGGGCTGCATGACTGTGGTGTTACTGCCTGTTGGCTCTTCTAATTGTCTTTTATTTTCTTCAGTTTAAGGGAGAAGCTGAAATCAATTTTCCAGGCCACGTACACTCACTCCAGGAACTTGGCCTATTTTGTGTTCACCTACAAGGGACTGATGGCCCTGCAGTCCCAGCTACAGGGGAAAAAAATTCCATTTCATTCTTTCTTTGCAGCCTGCATTGGGGGCTGGCTGGTGTTTGGTGAGAACAATCCCATCAACAGTCAGGTAAATGAGTTTCCTTGACCAAAAAAAGCCCCAAACAGCTGATGATTGTGTGCCAGAAAGTGGTTGGTGCAGCCTGGGGTGGTTCTCACCGTGTAGCAGCATTTTTCTGTGAATAATTTCTGGGTTTGGCTGCACTGCACTGGGGTCCATGAGCAGTTTGAGAGCTAAAAGCCCAGGTTTGCCTCCAGAGCTGCACCTGGGTGCTCAGGCAGGTACCTGGATACTGCCTGCAGGGCTGAGCCCTTCAGCTTGAACTTGTGAGCACAGAGCATGGTCAGGTCCTGAGCTGCACTCAGCTAAACTGGCTAGACTGGAAAAGCTGCTCAGGGAAAGTTGGGCTCTAGCACTCAGCCACAGAATAAGCTGTCAGCTGCAGATTAATCACAAGTGTTTCACTTAGGCAGTCCCCTGCCTGAGCACACTTTCTGTCAGGTCTGTGTCTGCCTGGCAGGGCTGCTCCCTGACCGTTCTGTCAGCAGGAGCAGCATCAACTGAGCAAAGATAAAAGTTGAGCAACAGCAAAGATAGATTGCATCAAGCACAACTTGTCCGTTACTAAACTGAAAGGAGGTTGGAGCCAGGGGGGGTTGGGCTCTTCCCCTGGCAGCTCTCAGTCAGACAAGAGGCCATGGGCTTCAGCTCTGCCAAGGGAGGTTTAGGTTGGATATTAGGAAGGAATTCTTTGCAGAGAGGGTGCTCAGACATTGGGATGGGCTGCCCAGGGACGGGGGGGATTTTCCATCCCTGGAGGTTTTTAAGCAGAGACTGAATGTGGCACTGAGTGCCATGGGCTGGGAACCACGGGGGGAGTGGATCAAGGGTTGGACTTGAGGAGCTCAGAGGTCCTTTCCAACCCAAATGGTTTTGTGAATGTGATTCTAGAGCAGCAGCAGAGAAGTAGGAGATTGAAGACACAAAGTTACAAAGACACCTGGAGGTGTAAACCTAGCGCCTGCTTTGTGTGAAGTTAGGTAAATTGTTTCCAACCATCTGGTTTTGCTTGTGGCTCCTAAATGTCTCAGTCTGGCTGGTGTATCTGCTCCTGTGGCTCAGCTGACCCCCCTGGGTGTTCTCTCCCTGCAGATCATCATGTACCTGCTGTCCCGGGTCCTCTTTGGCCTCTCCCGGCTGGCGGTGGAGAAGGGCTGCATCCCCCAGCCCAAGCAGGATCCCTTCCCACTCCTTGCTGCTCTGATCTGGGGCACGGTTCTCTGGCTCTTTGAGTACCACAGGCACACTCTGCAGCCTTCTCTGCAGTCCTCCATGACCTACCTGTACGATGACAGTGATGTCTGGCATGATGTGTCTGACTTCCTCATTTACAACAAAAGGACAGACAGCAAGTAGGTTCCTTGTAAAACACCCTTAATTGGGATGGTGCCTTCCAGCAGCTAAGGGAAAAGGATACTCTCTTGCTCTTGACTGGTGATTTTGCTTTTAAATTAACATCTGTCGAGCACTGTTGCTTCTTGTGTCCTGACCAGAATGGTCTGGTGAGTCTTCTCTTGGCTCTGTTCAGAGCAAGTAAATACCCCATGGGGACTTGGTGCAGTCCTCAGTGAGAATAAAATCCTGTAGGAATCTTCAGTTAAAAGAAGTCCTTCTTAAAAGAGGGCTTATTTTCCCTACAAGCATATGCTTCAAATTTTTTAAAGAAACTAAATATAGTTACAAAATGACAGCCTGACAGCAACTGGGGAGTATGTCTAATAATGGAGAACAAAAAAAAAAAAAAGTTTTAGGGATTGTCTGAATTCTTGGAAGCAAGAAGCATTTTTCTGTGCTCACTGTGGTGTGATGGGAGTGGGGGCCTGCTCAGGTCTGAAGGCAGGACAGAACCTTCTTGGTTTCTGTGGGTGGCTGGAAGTCTTGTTTAAGCTACTACAAGTTGTGTGCTCCTTGAGTTTCTCTGCAGTTTTCCCTCAAGGAGACAAAAACTCTTAACTTTGACTGGTACAAGCCTGATAAATCAGGCTCAGGAGGACTAGTTTTGGTTTCATGTTCTTGGTCTGAATCTACCCCTCTGCAGAGTGTACTAATGAATGCCCTGTGATTATTTTAAACTTACTTGTAATGTTTTTAAAAGCTGCTTGAACTAAATACCAAAACCACTTATTCAACTTAGGCTGCTTTGAAGCCAGGCTGAGGTGCAGGGCACACCCTCAGATACCAAGTGCTTTACACGTAGGAGCAAGCAAGGCTTTTAGCAAGCACTTTTATTTTGGTGGAAGATAAACACCTGGGTTTTTCCAGGCCCAGAATCTACCCTCCCCAGCAGTGGCATGTGGTAGCTGTGATCAAATGTGAGTGTACCTCTAGTTCATGCAGACTTGTTGCTGAGCCAGGTTGAGCCCACAGAGGAATTTACAAGTGAATCTTCCTCTTCAAGCTACACTGCTGAGCCCCAGGAGCTGTGCAGCACACACTGGGCTGTAACATCAGATTGACCAGATTGCTGAGAAAGAAAAAAAACAAACAAAGAGAAAAAAACCCAACAACAACAACACCCAAAACCTGCTTTAAAACTAGTAAAATCAAACTGCTAGTGGTACAGAGCACCTACACTGCCATATACATACACTACACTACAACATTCACATGATGATGTACATTAAAATAATTCTTGACAAACTGGTTTTATGTGGTGGTATGGTAAGAGAGTCATTAAGCACCCTGTGCTAACCCTTCCCTTTTGTCTCACTCTGGACTGGTTTATTTGTACCTCTTATATCTCTCTTTTTGAAAAGCTGAGCTCTCCCTGTACCCATCTGCTTTTCCATCCTGACCTTGTCATTTCATGATCTTGCTGATGCTGTTCTTTGTCATCTTTTGCACCGTCTTTACACTGCAGGATCTAGCAGTTTGTCATATTTAATGGTACAACTGAAACAGTGCATCTCAGTATGTGCAGCTTCTCTCAGTTAAAAAATGTATTCTTGGATTTCTTATCGAGTAATTTTTCCTTGTCCCTCTAAGCTTTTTTATTACTGTTATGCATCTTCTCAGTGTTTCTTTGCTCTTTGTTTTTCCAGTCTATGCCAATAAGAGAGAAAGTGAAGTGTTCCCCTCCTTACAGGGAGGGTTCTCTGTCTGGTTCTGGGATCTTTGGGGTGTCCTGGGTCAGGTAGGAACAGGCTGCTGGCTCTTGGACTGAATCTCATGCTGAGTCCAACTCCATGCTCTGTGAGATATTGCTGCCTCGTGGGAACCATGATGTGCTGATCTTTGGTGCCCAAAAGACAAAAAATCCTGCTTTGCTGTGGTAGCTGTCCATGGCACCTGGAGCTGCTGTTGTGGTCTGTGCTTGAACTTGAACACACCGGTCCATGTTTAATCAGATAGACCCCAGGCAAGCAATGGAAGTTAGGAACAGGGTTTGTTTCTTAATAGTTAAATATTTTGTTTGATGAAGATAAGGCTAAGGATTCAAGTTTGGAAAAAAACAACGAAGCTATAGGTGAGGTCTGATTTCTTTATAAACATTTTCTTTGCACTACTGCTTGTTTCCTGATGTGGTGCAAGTGCACACACTGTGTCCAAAGCCTCAGTGTTTTCCTAAAGAAGAATGTTAAGATTCTGCAAATATTGCTGAATTCCTCCAAGGATTTCAGAAAACCCTTCTAGAACCTGACAGCCATGGACTGAGAATTTCTCCCTAGAGCTATTAGTCTTGCAAATCCTTGACCATGTATACTTTTTTTAGGAAAAGATCACTGAATCACAGAATGGTAACATTTGGAGAAGACCTCTTAAGATCACTGTGTCCAACTGTCAACATTCCTCCTGAATAAAATATCAGTATTTGTATCACCCACTGGAGCACGTCCTGAAGTGCCTCATCTAGAGTCTTTAAATACTCCCAGGGATGGTGACTCCATCACCTCCCTGGGCAGCCCATTCCAATGCCTGACTACTCTCTCAGTAAATAAATTCTTCCCCAGATCTGGTCTAACCTTCCCCTGGTGCAACTTCAGGCCATTTCCTCCAGTCCTATGATTGTTCACTTGGGAGATGGTGCAGGCTGTTACATGGAGCTGTGTGTATTTAACAAGTTTTTAACTTTTTTTTCAAGCTCCAGCTGGCATTCCTTTCTCTGATAATGGCTTCTGATTCCCTGAGATGTTTAATAATTTTCCTGCTGCAGCCATGTGGCTGCTTCTGAAGTACTTCTCTGGCCCTGTGGAAGACAAGTGACCCGTGCTGTACTTTTAATGCCACCATAGTATCTCTGCCCTCTCTAGGTGGCAACCACAAGCCAGTAGTAAGTTGTTAGTACCACCTGGCAGCCATCACTCCTCTGTTCAGAATGCCTCTTTTTTCCCTGGGGAGTCTGTGACCAGCCTCGCTTCCAAAGCAAATTGTGCCTGAGCCTCCAACCATCTGTAGCTCTGATCCCACAGGCAGCTGCCCTCCCTGGAAGACAAACTGCAGCTCATCCTGGGTGCAGGTCCTGTTCAGCAGCAGGCAGTAGCTGGGGGGTTGCAGACAGTTGGTTTTCATGCTGTGTCGGGGAGGGACGTTAAGCTGCAAGTCACTTTTTTTCCCCAGGGAAGTAATTGGAAGAGTTCTGTAAGGGCACTAAGTGTCTGTATTGCTGTCCCCATTGCCCAGATAGCTGGGGATCAGCCCCTTATGCTACTGAGGTGTTGGAACAATGCAGGCGTGTAGTAAGGAAGTGAACTAGAAGTAATTTGTCTGAGTCAGACTTTTCGGATACATAAGTTACTCTCTGCCCTCCCCCAGTGCATTGTGTGGGAAGCTGAGCCCCCTGTTTGTGTTCCTTTTTTATTAGCATTAAAACTAAGAGAAATAAAGAGACAGTTGGGAAGCCACCTGCGAATCAGGCAAGTGCTTAAGGATCACAAAGAAATGCCATTTCCTCCCCCAGCTCTGATAGGGTTTGAATTTTAAGATGAGCATGGTTTTGTTTGTCTGCATGGATTGAATTTTAGCCTGTTATTTCTTCCCTGGCACCTGACTGGGAATGCTGAGTACCTCTAAAGAGTGTCTCAGTGCTTAGCTCAGTTTGGCAAAAATCAGTATTCCTGGATAAAATTGAAATGTTCATTTGAAAATGATGCTCCTTCAGATTTTAAACTTCTTTTGGAGGCCGTTTGAAAGGGTAATGAATCCAACTGATCAAAAGTTTTCAGCAAGCCTTGAATAGCAGACTGACTCTACTGAGCTATTAATCATTTATTTTTTGAAGGAACAAAGCAGGCTGAGGGTCATTTACTGCTGCATGCTGCCCTGGCACACCCACTGTGCTTCCCTTCTCAGGAGGACAGCTTGTGTGCTGGTGCTGCCTGGCAGGGCTGTTGGAGAACCCTTTCCGGGCCAATTACATTATTTAACAGAAGTGAAAATTAAAGGGGTGCTTGACATTTGGTTTAGCTGAGGTTTGCTCTACCATGTTTGATCCTTTCAGTTAAGGGGAGTAATTGAAAGAAGAACTTGTGCTTGTCCAATTAGTGTCCTAGAGGAGCGCATTGTGGAGGTTGTGGCTGATGGAAGGTGTGAAGCTGGGTCTGCAGCATCCTGCTCACCATCCATCCATCCATCCATCTGGGCAGGCACCATCCCTGCTCCAACAGCTGCCTCAGGAGGGAGAGGCTGCAGAGGAACTTTGCAGTTGGTGGTGTTAGACTTCCTTGCCCTGGCAGAGTAGTCCAAGCTCTGCTTTAAACCAAGCTGGGTGAGGGTTAGAAGTTCAGGCATGATCTCTGGCTGCTGAATTAGACAAAAGCCTGGTGCCCACCATTTGTGACAGCAGAGAGTCCCCTGTGCACCCAGAGCTCTGCAGCCAGCTGGGAGCTGGTGTGGATGGCTGGTGGTAGTGGAGCCACCAGAACCCTCAGCAGATACCTGCAGGCAGGAGAACCTGCCATGGCTCCACCTCATCTGCACTGCATCAGCACAAATACGACCTTTGGGTAATACCCTTGTGCTGGTTCCTATTTGTCAGGTGGTGTTTGTCTTCCTGGTTGTGCCAACCCGAGCAGAATGTGTTCGGTTTTCTGATGCTGGTTTTGAAATCCAGCAGATAAGGGAGGAGAGAAAATAGGGCGTCATGCAGTGCAAATGTCTGTCTGCCACTGTTAATATTTTAGGGGTGCTAATCTTGACTTCCCAACCTATGTGTTCCTACCCGATTGTTGGAGGAATTAACATTTTTTCTTAGAAGAATTTCTGTCTGTCTTGCTTTCTTATGAAACTGGTGATGGGGGGGGGAAAAAGAAAAGCTCTATAATATAAGTATTATTACCTTGCTTCTGATACATATGTTGTGTTCATAATTGCTGTCTAATCCAGTCCCTTGATTTTCTGGTAGCATAGAATGAGAACATAAACTCAGGTAACTTGTAAAAATGCTGACCAGAATGCTTGTAGGAATATCTTGGGTTTGAGTTTAAAAGGTGTGAAAGAGGGGCAGTGAGCTGGTGAAGTACATCTGTACACTCTGAATGGACTCCTTGTGCAGTCCATGTAGGACATCGAGTTCTGCCAAACTCATTTGAAGATTTCTGTATAATCACTCTTTGAATATTACAGTACTGTCCTTTCTATAATAATAATAAAAACCTATTTTTTGTCTTTTTTTTACCGTCATCATTATTAAGCTAAAATATCTGAAGGGATGCTTAATTATTACACATCACCAGTCCTGTTTGCAGAGAAGTGATACAAGGAGTCCACTTTTCACATCAGTTGTGCCCTCGTGTTCCCAGCTTGGAGGCAACAGCCACTGATACTTTGACCACACCATCAGATTTAGCTACCAGCTGGCTCGGGTAAGGATCCTGGCTGCAAAGAGACACCCAAGTGGCCTGTCAGCCTGGGATGTTTTGGTTTTTTTTTTTGAAGTGAGACTTTTCCTATGCTATAGCTGTTTGGATCACTGAGCTTGGCCATATCTTCAGACCAAAGGCTGAAGGTTCAGGCTGGGAGGTTCATAGCAAGCACAAACCACCAGGAAATGGGTAGGAGGGTGAGGGGCTCTGTCAAAGAGTCCATCTGACCCACTGGGGATTCCTGGGGTGATCTGGGTACGGGGTAGGCTGCTCCATGGAATTCCACCAGGAATGCAGAGGAGTGGCACAGCATGCTACTGTTCAAAGAGAAATCATCTGGAGGAAGCTTTGTTGGCAGCTGCCATGCTCATGTGTAGTCCTGGCTGCAGTCTGGGTGCTTGTCCTTGCCCAAAAGCTCCTCTTTGGGGCAGCCAGCTTGCCACAGGACCACCTGCCAGAGCAGGGTGCAGGTAGAAGGCACTGGGGTGAGTCTGAGCCTCCTTTGCACAGTAGCTAAACAAAATAAGGATATAAACAGAAAAGAAAGGCATGTATAGATGATTTTGCTGCCTCTGCCAAGCAAAGAACTACAGAGAAAATATGCTGAAGGGGAATGAGGTGTGGTGGTGGAGATGAGGCAGTCCCTGTGTGAGGAGCTCCCTACAGCACAGGAGGTAAGGGATGTCCCTCTGCAAGGGGGCTACTGAGGAGCTGTAAAACAAATCCTCCTGCTTTGTGGCTCCTGTACCCCAGTTTGTCCAGCCTGGGCCCATGAGAGGACAAATGGACACCTCCAGGTTGAATTCCTTGAATTATCTTGAATTACTCTCTTGTCCCTCTCAATGCATCCTTCTGTACCTGAGCCTTTCTGTTCCAAGTGAAGCTCTGAGCGAGCTCCAGGTTTTGCTCTGCCACTTCACCCATTTTTGGGTTCACAGTGCCAATGACCCAGCTCTGAACCTGCTGGGAAGGACTTGGATGGCCCTCAGTAACTGCACCGGGGTGAAAGCTAAACCACAGAGGGCACCATCCAGGGGGTTCCTAGCCAGTGTACCCCTTGATGACCCTGTTTGCAGGCTGTAGCACTGGGCCGGGAGGGAAGCACAGACACATCAGCCTCTCCGGTGTCCCCCCCACGTTTCCCTCTTGTCCTTTCCCAGCTCTGTTGAGTTGAGGAGGGGGATGCAGAGCAGCGCCTGCCCCCCTCCCAAACCCCTCCCGGATGACTCGGGAACATCCCCCTCACAGCCTGTGAGAGGGAAGCAGCTGGTGCAGCAGCTGTGACCGACACCCCACGTCAGTCACCCCACGTCAGTCACCCCACGGAGCCGTCCCGGGGGCTGTGGGATGGCGGGGAGGGGGGTGCGGGGGCCGCCACCGCACCGCCCCCTTCTGGCTGCCCACCAATCAGCGTCCGGCAGCGCCCGTCCCTTCACTGGCGCTGACCAATCAGACGCTTCCTCCGCGCCTCCCGCCGCCGGCTTCAGCCAATGAGAAGGCAGCGGGGAGGTTTGGCGCCGCTTTCGCGGCAAAAAAGGAATTTGGCGCGCAAAGGAGCGCGCGCCAGGGGAGGGGAGAGGAGAGGGAGGGGAAGGAGGAGGAGGAGGAGGAGGAGGAGGGGGGGGGTGCGGTGCGCCCGAACAATACGGCGGCGGGTTCGGAGCTGAACGGCCATGGGCCGTGTCCCTGTCATTGTTTTACCCGCCGAACCGGACCCGATGCTGGAAGCGGTACCGGTGGCCATGTGAGCCATGGCGGTGGGCGGCGCGGCGGGGCTGGCGGCGCTGCTGGGCAGCGCTTCCCCGCATCTCCTCATCGTCTCCGCCGCCGAGGAGCCGGCGGGAGGTGGACACACCGATACCGACCTCCTGCTTTTTGCCACACCGCAGCCAGCCCGCCCTGGAGACGCGCCCAGACGGCCTGCGCTGGGACGACCACCGGTAACGGAACGGGGAGGGGGGCGGCTCCGGGGCGGGGGCTGCCGAACCCGGCGTCTTGCGGGCTCGGGCAGGGCCGGGCCGTGCCATATACCGGGCCGTGCCATATACAAGAGCAGTGCGATACCGGGCCGAGTCTGGGCAGGGTCCGTACCGTGCTGTGCTTTATCCCAGCCCGGGCTGTGCCGTTCCCTGCTCGGGGCCGTGCCGTGCCAGGCCGTGCCACGCCGCACACCTGCCGAGCGCGGCCCTTCCCCAGCCCCGCTCCGGAAGCCGCGGGCCTGGGCCGGGCTGGGCTTTGCCTCCCCTTCCTGCGGCCCACGCCTGTTTTGGGGAGCTCCCCGAAGCGTGGCCCCCCCACACCCCCACGCCCCGTGTCCCCGCTGACATGTGTGGCAGCCGGGGAGCTGCTCCCCTCACCCTCCTGCCTGCTGGGAACGGGGACGTCCCCGCCCCACCGCCCTACGGGGTCCCTCGGAGGGTCCCTGGCAGCCCCCCGGCCCCCTCCCCGGGACAGCGGGGCCGCGGGGGTCACCGTCCCGCTGAGCAGCCCCGACCCTTGCAGGTGAAGAGGAAGCTGAACTTGGAGACCGATCACCAGTACATAGCAGAGAGCCTGCCCGTGGGCCGGGGCAAGGCCAGGAACCCCGCTAAAGGTACCGGCCCTGCTCCCCCTGACCCCCACCCAGCCCTGCCCTGAACCTCTGGGCTCCTCCTTGGCTGCTTCTCCTCATTCCTTTGTCTCAGTTTGGAGCCACTCTTTCTGGCCGCTCTCTCCAGCCCGTCCTGCTGGCCCCTTGGGCTGGTGGCATCATCCTGCCCTTCTGCTGGGCACCACAGCAGCTCCCTCTCTCCCCGTGGGATGGAGCTGTAGCTGCCGGCAGCCTGGGTGGCCTCACCTGGACCCTCCATCATGTCCCCTCCGAATCCTGTCTGGCACCTTGGTGTCACGACTGAGCACAGGTGTCAGAGCACATGCCAGGCCCTGCAGCATGGAGGATATGGGGAGCTCACCCCATGGTCCTGAGAAAGCAGATGGGCTTTGAAGTGCCAGTCCTGGTCCACAAGCCACCTGCCAGAATCGGGCCGGGGGGAAGGGGCATTTTGGGACCTCTCAGCTGCAGCACTGCGTTTCTCTTATGGCTAAATGATGATTGTCCTTCATGACTGGCAGGGGCAAAATCTCCCGGGGAGAAGTCCCGCTATGAAACCTCTCTGAACCTCACCACCAAGCGCTTCCTGGAGCTGCTGAGCCAGTCACCCGATGGTGTGGTGGACCTCAACTGGGCGGCCGAGGTCCTGAAGGTGCAGAAGAGACGCATCTACGATATCACCAATGTCCTGGAGGGCATCCAGCTCATCACCAAGAAGTCCAAGAACAACATCCAGTGGCTGTACGTCCCTGGTCCAAGCTCTTGGGGCTGTTGATGGCTGTTGCTTGGGATGGGGTACCTGCCTGGACCAGGCTGGGGTTGGAGCAGGGTCTTGCTGGGGTGGAGAAATTGAAAGCAGTGTCACCAGGGCATCTGCTCAGGGTCCGAGCGGTGGCTTCCCTTTTGTGTGGGCAAGGGCTGTGCTTGAGTGGTGGTGGCTCCCAAGCATTGGTGTCCCTGTGTCAGCTGCAAGTTCCCCTTGGGCTCCCCAAGCCATCCTGGGGAGCAGGAGGCTGTGTCCAGGCTTGAGGAGGGGACCCCAGGGGCTGTGCCCTATGGGGAAATCCCCACAACGCCGATTGCCTGCGGATGGGGTGTGATTTAACCCGGCCCAAGTTGGGGGGCAGCACGTGGGGACAGTCACCGTGGGGCAGAGGGAGCCAGGATTTGGCTTCTGATGGCCACGATGTTGTTCCTCAGGGGCAGCCAGGCCACCGTGGGTGCTCCGGGCAGGCACCGGCTGCTGGAGAAGGAGCTGCGGGAGCTGCAGGCGGCCGAGCGGCAGCTGGACGACCTCATCCAGACCTGCACCCTGCAGCTGCGCCTGCTCACCGAGGACCCCTCCAACCAGCAATATCCTTGGGTGCAGGGCCGGGGCTGGCTGGGTGGGGGGAAGCCGTGGAGCCCAGACACCCTGCGGGCAGGGCTCTCTGGTGGCAGCATCACTGTGTCTGCTCCTTGACCCCTCGTACTGCAGCCTACGTCACCTGCCAGGATCTCCGCAGCGTTGTGGACCCTTCAGAGCAAATGGTGATGGTCATCAAAGCTCCCCCAGAGACCCAGCTGCAGGTCTCAGACCCAGCAGAGGTGAGTTGGGGCCACCCTCTGCTCCCCACGTCTGCAGAACCCACAGCAAAGCCCAGCCCAGCTCCTTGGCCGTTCCTGAACCTCCTTGTCTCACTCCTCTCCCTTTTCCCAGGCTTTCCAGTTCTCTGTGCGAAGCACTCAGGGCCCCATCGATGTCTTCCTCTGCCCCGAGGACAGCTCAGGGGTCTGCAGCCCCGTCAAGAGCCCCTTCAAAGCCCCCACAGAGGACTCACCCCCCGGCCTTTCACAGCCCAGAGCCTCCCCACTCGTGCATCCCACCCAGGACGTGAACATGTCACTGCTGCCTGGAGAGCAAGGTGGGCAGCTGGGGATGGGGACAAGAGGAGTGGCTTTGGCCAGGGGTTCTTGCTGTGTTGGCAGCTGTGAACCCCTCTGCTCTCTGCACAAGGAGCTGGGGTGATGTTCAGGTGCCTCAGCATGGCAGGCAGGGGGAAGGCAGGTTCCCCACAGCCAAACCCTGCTTTTTCTAGGGGGACATTGGCAAGTATTGTGGTATTTACAGCTGCTTCCCATCCCCACAGAGACACTGCTGCCAGGGACCAGTGTGCTGCCCAGCAAGTGCCCAGCAGAGGAGGTGAACCTCTCACCACTGGCCTCCATGGATGCCCTCCTGGAGCAGAGCAGGGATGATTTTTCAGGTTTCTTGGCGGATGAGTTCATCAATTTGTTACCGCCGCAGGCACAGGACTATCACTTTGGCCTGGAGGAGGGTGAAGGCATCAGTGAGCTCTTTGACTGTGACTTTGGGGATTTCACACCCTTGGACTTCTGAGGCTCTGCCCAGATGCTTGTGGGGGGCACTGCCAGACAGGGGGGGCCACCCCTGGACCCCTGCCCTTTGCAGGCAGGGTGGGCAGGGCAGGCAGCCCCTCGGGTACAGTGCCCACAGTTCCTCTCCTTCCTTCTTGCAGTATTTTTTTTCTTATCCCTCCAGCTCCCCCAGCCTCCTGGGGGCCAGTGGTGGCCCCGGCTCCAGCCCTGCAAGCAAGAAGGATGCCAGGGTGGGGGTCCCATCTTGGGGACCCTTTGCAGGGCTCTGATCATGAAAGGGGCAGGGAGGGGGGCAGAAGGGGGCTGCCCAGGGCAGAGCTGCTGCCCTCTCTCTCCCCAGGCTCCCATTGCAGAGCTTTAAGCAGTCCTGTGTATAGATTTGATTAATTTATTATTGTCCCCTGGGGAGTGTTTAATTTCCCAGGTTAAGGGGTGCTGGGGGGGGGCATGCAACAGAGCAAGGGGTGCCAAGAGGTTTTGTCAAGCTGGGAAGAGAAGGGGGGGTGGTGGCAGAGATGTGGGGTTGTTGGGTTGGGGCTGTCCCCACCCTGTGTGTGGGTCTGCCTGCAGCCCAGCTGAGTGTGGGGTATTTATTTATTATTTATGGCATGTGGGAGCCCTCTTGGGACATGGAGGGGGCAGGAGGGCACTGGGGGGACGGCGCTGGTGGGGGGGGACACACAGAGGGTCCTGCCAGGGACTTGCCAGCATATCCTGACTTTGGCCCATACAAGGCTTCTGGCAAGGCCACCACAGTGGCAGGTGGCCACAGAATGGGGGGGGACAGGGCTGGTGGCCTTGGGACCACATGCGTGTCCCCTTGGGGAACACGAGCATCCAGGTGGGGGTGCATCTCTGTGGGTGAGGACCCCATGCTGTCTTCAGGCTTTTCTTCCCCTCCCCACGCAGCCATTCAGCCTTTGGCTCCATCTCCCCCCTCTCTGGCCCACTGAGGCTGGAAGAGGCAGAGGGGAGGAGAAAAGGGGGGGTCCCAGAGCCCCTTGGGGCCGGGCTGGAGACGCACTTTCACTTTTACTGCCTTTTAACAAGCTTGTGTTCCTCTGAGCTTTGTGTTTAATAAAAGTTTCTACTGACTCTGGCCTCGGGTGCAGGGCTGTGCTGGGGGGGACTGGGGACTACAGAGGTGGTGGGCACCCCAACCTCAGAAACCATGGAGAAAGGGCATTATTTTGTGCTTCGTTTTGGTTTTGTTTGTTGCTTTCTTTTTCATTTGCAGTGCAGGAGCAGGTTGGTCACTCTCAGGGACTGCAGAAAGTGTTTTGGTCCCTAGGGGTTTTGGTGTTTTCCCATCCTCTTCTACTCCATGTGCTCGGTGTGTGGGATGGGAGTGGTGCTGATCCTGCACCCTCTGCTCATCTTTGGGGTGATGGGTCTAGATGGGGATTGTTTCTGTTCCCCCCCTTGGTTCCTCTTCTGCCTGGCCCCGTGCCCTGCCTCCCCTGCATTGCCCCGTGGCTGCAGCTCCTGGGGTGCTGGAGGAGGGCACTGGGGGGGCTGATGTGACACTAGTCCATGCATCCCGTGCTCCAGCAGTGATCTCCCAGCTCCCCTGTTCACCCCAGAACTGGTCCTGCCTGGAATGCAGCTGCCAGCAGCACTTTGCAGCCAAAAAGCTTGAGATCCCTCTGTCCTTACTCTGGGCACAAGCTGGCTGCAAGTGGCAACCCTGACCCCGAGTGTCCCAACCCTCTGCAGTACACCAGCCCCTTTCTGGGGAGTGAGGGACATCGGGGAGCCCCTGGGTGGCTGCTTGGAGACTCCAGAGATCCCCTGTCCCCCAGCAGCAGGCAGGGATGTGATTCTTCTCTCCCCTGTTTGTGTGCTCACTCCCTCCTCTTCCTGCCTGCCCTCCAGCTTCTTTCTCCTTTAAACAGCCTGATAAATATTTCACCCCAGACTGTGTTGCATAAGCTCACCGTGCTCCTGCAACAGATTTTTGCAGGGAATAGGAGCACAGGTTCTGTCTGGGGTGCTGGTGGGTGCTGGGGTGGCACAGAGAGCCCACGACCACTTCCCAGTCCTTGGGTCTCCATCCCTGCACCCCAGTGTGGTCCCCAGCTGACTGTGCTGCCAGCAGGATGGGAGGCACGGGCACTGCTCCCCTGCCTCTCTGTGCTTCTTTACAAGGGTGATGTTTGTCATCTGAGGTGACAGAGGTGATGGAGTTTTGTGATGGGCTGCGGGGTGCCCAGCTCAGCCATCTGCCTGTGCAGCAGCAGCAGCCCTGTGCTGAGCAAGACCTGTCCCTCCTCCTCTGCCCCTTCTCATTTTGTGTTGGTGGAGGGTGATGGTGATCCTTGGTGCTGCCCAGAGGGGTGGGATCCTGCTGAGGGGGAAGTGGCCTTTCACAGGAGAAGGCTCACACTGACATCCTGAGCTCTGCGGGGACATTCCTACCAATGAGCTCCCCCTGGACAGCAGCAGAGTTTTCCCTCCTCCCCTGGGCAAGGGTGAACCCCTCTAAAGGCACTCGCCATCATGTTCGAAAAGGGAGCCTCATGGGACCCCTGCTCCCCATGCAAACCAGCCCCTGGCAGGGACAGGGCCATGTCCCCCACTGCAGCACCACAGCCCAGCTTGGGGGAGATGCATTGGTTGCTCCACGTGAACCAAAGCACCATAAAAATAACCACCCTGCCTCCCAGGGATGATTCACCATGCAGCTGAAGGGCTTCCCTCCTGCTATTTTGAATCACAGATGCTTTTCTTCATCAGGTGAAGCAGACATGATGCGAGAGATGGGCACCCTGCATGCATCCTCGTGGGTCCTTGGCTCCTCTTTGCTCCCAGCTACTGTTGCCTGGCACTAATCCTGCAGGGATCATGTCCATCCGGCTCTGGAGCTGCCCAGTGGTGGCATCAGGCTGTGGTGGCAGCTCCAGCACAGTGCAAATACTGCAGCAGGTGGGCAGGCATCCTGTGCTGGGTGTAGACGTGCTGTCATGAGGGTCTCACATCCCTGTGCTGCAAGGTTTGGCCTTGGAGGAGCTGGGAGAGCCCAAGTGTAGGATGAGCTCTGGGACAGGCTGGCAGGGGCTAGGGTGGCAGCATCAGATGCTGACAGAGCATAAAGGTTGTAAGAATTTATACCTTTAATCTAATCCTGCTGGGAGGGTATGGGCAGGGTGTGGGGCATTGTTTGTTCCAAGTGGGTGCTTTGTTGAATTCCTGCCTGGCTGTGGTCTTGTGTCCCGCTCCCTCCTGCCACTGTCAGAAGCTTTGACTTGGACTTTGCCCTCACTTTCCAGCTGCTCCTTCCCATCCTGGAACATGTGCTTGACTCTGAGGCGCCCTGAGGGAGACCAAGTGTGGACTTTGGCAACACTGGAGTGGAGAAAGGGCTTTGCTTTAGAATCATTGAATCATTTGAGTTGGAAAATATCCTTAAAATGATCAAGTCCAGCATTAATCCAGCACTGCCAACTCAACTCCACCACTGGACCACGTCCCTTTGCTCCACGGCAGTTCCACCATTACCCAAGCCCCTTCCCACGCTAAGACAATCCTCTGTGCCCTCTGCTGCGGGGCCTCTGCCTGCTTCTCTAGTAACTGCCTCCATTTTAGTTTGATTTCATGGTGGCCGTGCTCAACAGCTCCAGCTCTGCGACCTCTTTCTGTCTCCCCCGGGGAAGGGGACATCTCTGTGCTGCATGGGCTGGGTGCATGTGCTCCCTGGAGCCCTTGCACACCCCTGCCAGGTCCCAGGTGCACTTATTCCATCTCTTTTCCCCCGTATGCACAGGGAGCAGCTGGGAGATGGTAAAAATAACTAAATAACTGAGAAGCATCCTTGCAACTGCTCTGGGCTCAGCTTGCAGCCAGTTATCCCTGGGGGAGGAGGAGAGCAAGATGAACTCCACGTGCCTGCCGCTCAGTCACGTTGGGCTCGGTTTGGAGACCTCGGTTCTGAGAAGCAGAGCTCAGCAAAACGGGTTGGCCTGGAGAGGTCCACGTGAAGAGAGAGGTGGTGCAGATGGAGGCAAGCCTGGCAGAGATTTTGCATCCCAGTCCAAGCGGTGCGTGCCCCTCTCTTCCCAGGATACTCCAAGAGGGCTGGGAAGGAGCCTCCTGGCCCAGGGAGTCACTGCATGCTGTGCGATGGGAGCGGCCTCGGGTTTTGCTCAGACACAGCTTTATTGAGTTGATTTATTTGATTGTTAAGTCTCCGGTTTGTGAAAACCCTGTCGGATAGGCAGGGGTGCAGGCAGGGATGTCCCCATGTCCCCAGGCCTCTGCTGTGGCAGGCAGGGGGGAAGGCAGCTCCTGCCTCCTCCTCCTCCTCCCCAGCCCATCCCCAGCCCCTGCAGCCCCCCTGGGAGCAGGAAGGGGTCCGGTGTCTCCATCACTGGGGATGAGCGCTGAGGGGCTGGCACCACCGAGAAGTCACCTGGAACCGCTCCGGGTGGCAGGGGACTGTCCCGGGGGCAGTGGCAACCGCAGGGGGACCACCCATAGCCAAACTGAAGCCCCCAGGGCTACCCGGGGGCCAACAGCTCCCACAGAGGGACCGACCCGAGCCAAACCGGGACCGACCGGGCCAACAAGGGACCACCGTGGGGGGCAGTGGAGTAAACCCAGAGCAGCCCGGGCAGCCCCCCCCGCCGACCCGGCCCTGGGACGGAGCCGTCCCCGCCGCCATCACCTCCGCAACCCCCGGCCCCGCAGCACCACCGCCCCCGGCCCTGCCCCCTCCGCCAATCAGCGGCTCGGCCCTCACCTGTCAATCACCAGCCCTGGCCAACCGGATGGCCGCGGGGGCGGGACCGCACCGGAGGGAAAGTTGCCCGGAGTCGCTCGGCTGAGTCCAGCTCCGCGGTGCGGGCCCTGCGGCACCCGGCGGGGACACCGCAGCCTCCCACCGGCAGCCCACGGGGGACACCGCAGCCTCCCACCGGCAGCCCACGGGGACACCGCAGCCTTCCACCCGCACCCCACGGGAGACACCGCAGCCTTCCACCCGCACCCCACGGGGACACCGCAGCCTTCCACCCGCACCCCACGGGGACACCGCAGCCTTCCACCGGCACCCCACGGGGACACCGCAGCCTCCCACCGGCACCCCACGGGGACACCGCAGCCTTCCACCGGCAGCCCACGGGGGACACCGCAGCCTTCCACCCGCACCCCACGGGAGACACCGCAGCCTAAGGGCAGCTTCCAGCGCCCTTTCCCGGCGGGGCCATGATGGCGTGTGCCGAGCTGCTGGCCGTGTGCCTGCTGTCAGCCAAGCGTGACCCCGCACCCCGCCGCCAGCCGCTCCCCATCTTCCAGGACGTGAGTACCGACCCCTCCCCTCGTCCCATCCCCGGGGCTCGCAGGACCGGAGCGGTTCCGCCTGGCAGGGAGCCGTGGCCCGGCTGCAGGTGTAGGGGTGAGGTGCGGACCTTCCCGCCTGCCTGGGCTGAGAAACCGAACCCGGGGGCCAAACGAGTGGGCTCTGCCGGTACCGTAGGCGTGGGTCGCGATGTATTAAATAATCCTCAGTGTTATGTCTTTCCTTTGAATTCTGGGCTTCTGAGTGGCTAGAAATAGCCCAGCCCTTACCAGGAGCTGGCTGTCGTGACTCCCGCAGCGGGAGCTGTGTCTGCTTGTGGCAGGAAAGCTGCGGGAGGTCCCGCGGTGCTGGTGGCAGCCGTGGGATCCCGCAGGCTGGGTGCCCGCTGCCAGGGCACCGGGAGCCTCGGGGGGAGAGGGCTCTGGGGGGCTCAGGGCACTGAAGATGCCGTGGTGACTGTGTCCCTCGTGTCCCAGCTTGACACGGTAGGTCCTGGCCCGGTGCTGCCCGGCACGCTGCGTGCCCTGGAGCCCCGTGGTGAGGGGCAGCGGGGTGACCACCTCCGTGCTGCAGCACATCAGAGCTGCTCAGACCTCCCCCCCCTGCTCCTGGCTGTCTAGTGAGAGCTGCAGGGTGCCTGGGTGTCAGGTGGGCAGTGTTTGAGTCTCTCTGGTGGGTCACCAGCCTTTGCCTTCCCCTGTCTGCTGCACCACTGGGGTCCAAGTCACCCTGTGGAGCCAAGCAGATGTGTGGGGGGAGCTGCTACCCTTGCCCTGCCACAGGGACTGGGGAGGAGGCAGCAAGCAAGGGTTAAAGGTGAGGGTCAGTGTGCTACCTTGGACCTGGACAGCCCCCGAGGTTCCAGCTGTCATCTCTGTCCTGTCCCGTTCTGGGTAATGCCATACTCCTGTGTCCCACTTCATCACAGAGGAAGAGAGCGGGAGATCTCGGGTAGCTTTTTGGGAAGCTGAATACCATGCCTGGTTTGTTCCTCTGCTTGGGAGACCTCCTGGCATCACCAGGGAACAGCTAGAGAGGGCAGCTCCTTGGCCTGCAGTGATGTTTGCAGCTTCCCCCTGGGGGTCAGGGTCTCTCTCCTGCTCTAGAGGGATTTCAGACTCCAGGGCTCTCCAGCCAGTGTCATTAGCAGCACTAATTACTTGGACGATGGAAGATGGCTGAAGGGGGGTTGGTGGTGACAGCCAGCTGTGTTCCAGCCCAGCTCCTCCAGGCACTCCCCAAGTCCCACATCTATCCCTCAGGGCCTCATTAAGACAATTAAAATGGGAACAGCTACTGGCTCTTTCCTGGGTTCTAGGGGCTTCCTTTCCTCTTCCCCGTGGTTCCCTTTGCTCCTGTCTCAGCCCCAGAGCTTGACAGGGTGTGTTTAACATCTCCTCTTCTGGGTCTGGGCAGTTGGCTGCTCTGCAGCTACCCCCCTGCAATGGGGCAGCAGGGTGGGATGCTGCCCCTCAGGCAGCAGGAAGGCAGAGCTGCCCATGACAGATCCTGGGTGCCAGCTGCTGTTTCCCCTGGGCCAGAGCCACCGTTTCTGTACCCGCAGATCTCCTGCCTCCAGGAGAGGTGAGGAGGAGGAGGGCTGTGCCTGAGCTGCTTTGCTGCAGGCAGGATGCAAGCTGCAGTGTTGCTTTCTCAGTGGTTTCTCTGTGCAGACATCTCCGGCCCCTGGGAGGTTTGTCCTCCAGGCTGGGGCCTGGATTTGGTTCACTCCCCTCTCAGGGTACCAAAGGTTCCCAAAAACCCCTTGGACAGCCCACTGGCCACAGCCTGCATCAGCCTGCAGTGGGTGGATGAACACAATGTCCCTGGGGTGGCTGTCCCCTCCACAGCAGCTGTGTGTCCCTGGCTGTGTGTCCAGCAGCCAGAGTGCTGCAGGCAGGCAGAAGCCTCATGTTCCTCCTTCTCAGGGTGTCTGTGTGTGCTTCATCCCCAAATGCCTGTTCAGTGCTTTCACCATCAGTCCCAGCCTGTCTGCTGCTGCAGGCTCTGAGTGGGGCTGCAGCTTCTTAGACCCAGGAGCTGGGGGCTAAAGGGAATGTCTCAGGCTTGAGGCAGTGTCCCTGTGTTTCTGACTGCCAGCCCCCCTGAGGAGTGCAAGTGAGGGACTCCCTGTAGGAAATCCCTGGGATGGGCTCTCTGGAGGCAGCAAGAAGCCTCGCCATCCCTGGGGGACATGGAGCAGATGTGGCCTCTCCTCACAGGACTCTCACAGCTTTGCTGCTCATGCCTTATTTATTTATTTTTGAGCTCCAGGCAGCTGCCAGGTGTGCTCTGGCAGGGTTTGCCACTGCACTGCTGGAGCACGGGATCTCCTGTCTGAGGGAGAGGTATCTGCTCTGCTTGCTGAGGTTCATGCTGATGTCAGGATGGGTTCACATGGGATTTAAGACTTTCTCAGCCCCATTAAATTCCCCCAAAATAGCTCCCTCCCACTGAGCGAGGCCAGCCTGGGAGTGGGAGATATCTGACCTTGCTTGAGTCTGCATTTCTTAAGTGCCTGGGTGACACTTGACAGCCTTTGGGATGAGCTACCTGGCTTCAGTGACATTTGGAGTCATAGAGATGTCATTGTGTGAGCCCTGTGTCCCTCTGATGAGAGCGAGCTCTGCAGTATTGAGTTTTTGCCTTGATGGGAAGTGTCATGCCAGAGGCAGGGAGTTGACAGGGTGACCCAGCAGAGCTGTCCCTGCATCTGCTGTCTGTATCCCTGAAACCCCTGATGCTCAAATGAAGACTTTGGCGTGCAGAAAGTTTTGCTTTAAAATCCAAAGAAATCCTCAGTGTGGGGAAGCTGCAGGTTCTTGTCTCAGCTGGTGGTGCTGAAGCTCCAAAGTGCTTCCAGTGAGCCCTGCAGGGTGTTCAGAGAGCTTCTGCCCTGTTTCCTGCAAGGGGAGCAGCCTGGCCAGCTGGAAGCCTGTGTCCTGCAGGGCTGGTTATCTAATACTGGTCAGCTCAGGGCCTGCAGCAGCTCAGGAGGAGCCTACTTAGCTCAGAGGAGCATCCCCTGAGGAGGTGTCCCTGCTCCCAGTTTCAGCCATGCAGAAGAACCAGGGAGCTCCCTGCTGGAACCAGCATCAGAGTGCAGAGCTGGTCTGAGGGTGATTTTATCAGCAGTCTCTTCTTTGCAGATGCATGGAAAACACTATAGCCAAGTCCCCTTTCTCCTTTTCCTGCCATTTTTAATTCCTGATCTTTCCTCAGACCTGCAGATTGCTCCATCAACCAGGATGAATAAAAAGGATGATTAAAAAGAAGAAAGTTGCCACACACACAACTTTGTGTCAGCTCTGTTAGGATATGCTGGTGAAAACCTTGCACTGTTTGGTCTGATCAGATGTTCTCAGGGTTTGGGAGTGGTGCTGGTCCTCACTGGAGTAATCTCCAGGCCTTCTGATTGTTGCTGGTGAAAGAGGAGCCAGGCAGGAGTAAGAAGGCACAGCTGAGCCAGAGGCAGAAGCCTCGTGGTTGGGAACCTGGACTGAGACCCTGAATTGGAGCAGCTCTCCAGCTGTTCTCTGAGGCAGAATTAGTTGCTGATTAATTAATTCATTAATTATTAATTACAGCTGGTGTTCATGTTGAGATGTTGCAGGAAGGATTGTTGTGAAGGGTGATGGCAAAGTGCAGGACAGGAGCTGAAGATGGTTGAAGCATCAGCGGTGGTGCTCAAAGTGCTCCCATCATGGAGAGGTTTTGTGCTCCATGTCCTTTCATTTCAAGGGTCTGAAAAATTAAACACTTCCCATCACAAGGGTGTAGCAAAGCCCTTTCTGCTTCATCTCCCTCTGTGTTCTCTGCTCATTGTGAGTGCTGGGCTTGGGCAAGCAGTGGCTGCTCTGCATGCTGGAGACAAGAAATGGTTTCAGTTTGCAAAGGGGAATTTGTCCAGAGCAGCCTGTGCAGCCCTAGCTGTGGGGGCTTCTCTGTGGCTCTGGGGGGTGGCTCTCCTGTGGTGGCAGTGCCATGTGCTGTCCCACTAAACCCTGTTGTGTTTTCTCTTGCAGATTTTCCGGCGAGCTGACAAGAACGGTGAGTGCTTTGTTCCTGCTGCTGCTTCCCCCTCCCTCCCTGGCTCTGGGCAAAGCAGCACAGCCCATCCCTGCTGGGGGGTTTGCCTGGAAGAGGAAAAGGGCAAGCAGCTCTCTGGTTGCAAGGCAGATTCTTTTCTCCTCTTTCCTGGAAGAGAAAAAGGCCATGGAGGAAAAAGCCTGGGGAGGTGGGCTCTCCAGTTCTCTGTCCATGCACCACAAAATCACAGAATTTTTAGGTTGGAGGAGACCTCCAAGATCCAGTCCAACTTTTGACTAACACCATAATCTAACTACTAAACCATGTCCTTAAGGAGCAGGTCCAAACACCTTTTAAATACCTACAGGGATGGTGACTCCACCACTATCCTGGGCCATTCCAATGCCTGACAACCCTCTCAGTGAAAAAATGTTGCCTAACATCCAGCCTAAACCTCCCCTGGTGCAGCTTACATCAATTTCCTCTGGTAATTTCCTCTGTCACAGAGGACAGAGCCTCTTTTGAGCCCTCCTCCTGCCCACACACACAAGGTCTCTTGGCTGCACTGCTCACAGTGGGGCAGGAAGGCAAACCAAAGCTGTGCAGCAGTAGCCCAGAGGCCATCAGACTGTTTCTCTGCCCCTTACAAGATTTATTCAGTCTCTGCTCTCAGTCTGGGGTTTACCTGTGCTCCTGTTTGGGTGGTCCTGTTTCTGTGTGCCTGCTGGGGCCCTGGGTGTTTGAAAATCAGGTTCTGCTACCCAGTTTTCAATTGGCACCCATACACCAAGAAGTCCAAAATTAGAAGTTGTTACTCTTAGCTTTCCTTCTTCCTCTTGTGCTCTTCTCTGAGGTAGATTTCAGGCTTCAGGAAGCACTTTTGCTGCAGATCAAAATGCAGCCCAGGACCTCTACAGAGAGGAAGGAAAAAGCTCTTGAGTCAATGGGGAAATCTTTCTGCAAAAGCTTGGTACTGTCCTCACAGTGTTCTCTTTGTACTGGGCTCTACAGCCATCCAAGTGCAGAGTCCCCATGCATTTCTGAAAACCTGGCGGGGGGGTTCTTTTGGAAGGGGCTGCAGTTCCCAGCTGAGGTTCCAGCAGCAGTGGCCCTGCTTCCCAGTGCTCCTGGGTTTTTGACAGGGAGTGGCAGACTCTGAATGAGATCTCTTGCTCTCATTGTTATGCACCACGCTCCCAACCATCCCATGCTCCCAGCAGAGAGGCAGAGAGGGAGGGTTGCTGGGGCCTGTGTGCCTCTTTCTGCAGAGATGTAATTATTTTTCCCTTTTATTTAAATGCAGATGATGGGAAACTGTCATTCGAGGAGTTCAAGAACTATTTTGCTGATGGGATCCTGAGCTCGGAGGAGCTGTGGGAGTTGTTCAGTGGCATTGACAGACGTCATTCAGAGTAAGTACTGTGGTGGCACAGAGGAGAGGAGATGAAGGAGGAGAAGAAAATGCTTGACTGGAGATGGAGGACATTTGTAGGCGGGTGCAATAAATAGTCAGGGTGAGATAAACCTACCTCTTGTAACATGCAGATCTTAGAACCCATTGAACACCAATCAGCACTGGTGGTGAGAGAAGCCAGACATTTTGAGAACAGTCATTGTTAGGTTTACTGGGGTTCTGTAAAAGTAAACATCCATTTCAGATCACATCATTGTAGTTTGACAAACGTAGTCCAGAAATATGCAGCTCTGTGGAGCAGGTTGTGTGTCTGCAGGAGGATGTGAGGATGATGCACAGGCTGTGTGCATCCACTGCTGACACAGGGAACTGCTTTTCCCTTGCATAAGAGCTGCTTTCCACCACGAGTGGGCTCTGGGAGTGTAACTGAATCTAGGCCAGCTGCTTTCAGACAAACAAACCCCAAAGAACAGAGGTAATTGCACTTAGCCCTCTACTCACCTCTTGACTGATGCTATCTAGAGGAGTCTGTTGGGCTTGGCTGGGTTTCTCATCTCAGGCTTTCACATATCATCGTGGCCTTGCTGGGGTCCCTCTGCCCTGTGTGTGTTGGCACTGGAGAAACTGCCTGTTGATATTTATATGTCTGGAGGCTGCCCATCCAGACAGGGGAGTGCTGCCTGGGGAGAAGGTGGCTGCAGCTTCCTCCTGGTCTTGGGCTGCAGGCTCAGCTCTGCCTCCTGCCACTTCCCTGGCACCCCAGGAAACATCTCCTGCTCCTTTCTGAGAGCTTGTGCAGATCCTGCACAGGGAGAGGTAACTCAGAGAGGTAACTCAGATGCACATGCTGGTCCCTGGGCTTTGCAGGGAGCCAGGGCAGCAGCACGGAGAGCCCGTGCCATGCCAAGATACCAGCAGCCACCAAATGCCACCAAGAGTGGATACTCAGTGGTCCCTGGCTGCAAGTCCCCACACCATCCACTCAGGACTAGGGGAGTGGGGATGATTGACTCCTGCGAAGAGTCAGGGTGCTGGGTTGAGGTGATGTCTCTGCATTTGTGAAAGTCCAGAGAAGTGGGCTGGTTTGTACAGTCCCTGATACCATTTTATTTTAAGCCTGGCTGCCTGTTGCTGCCTGTCCTGCTGGTTGTGCTTGTTGGATGTGGGCAACAGGGGGTGTCTCCTGAAAATCCCCCTGTCTCTTTGGGCTGTGACCACAGGGAGCTGGCAGTGACTTGTTCCTTTTCCTCTGCAAATGCTTCTTTTCTCTCACTCATTTTGGCCATATAATGCTGCTGGAAAACGTGGGGTGCAGCAAAGCAGAGAGTTTTAACTGTGCCCTTCACTGAATGGTAAAGATCTCCTGGTTTACCACTGCTTTCAGGTTGGGCTGCTTCTTTCTGTCCAGAGCAGATAAGCAGGAGTGACTGCAGGGTCCTGTGTGAGCAGGCTGTCTCTGAGAGCCTGGCACAGCCCTGGCTGCAGGGTGCTCTCCATCCCTCCTCACCTGTGGTGACACGGAGGTCACTATGACAACGTGGCAGCTGCAGCACTGAGCTGGTGACATCTATTAGCAGCCTGTTGGGTCCTTGATCTTTGAGAAGGGACCCCGTGGACAGAGCTGGTTTCCACATTCCTGCATTCAGACACCATTCCTCCAGCCCTGTGAGGCAGGAGCAGCAGGGATAACCCAGCCCTGAGCAGAGGTTCTTGTTTGTCCCTGACTGGGACATCGTCCGTGTGTGCAGGGTCAGTGGGAGTGGGACAGGACACAGGAGGTGACACCAGGGAACTGAATGCTATTTCTTCAGCTTCATCACCAGCTGCTGGGGCAGGAGGATGAGGTGGGACCTGCTCAAAGGGAGCTTGGTGCTCAGCTTATTTGGTAAGAGGCATTCTGCTCTGATTCTGCCCTTGCTCTGATCCTGACCCAGAGCCCTCCTCCCAGCTGCCCGCTTGCCTTGTGCTTGCAGAAACTTCATATTTTAGAGAGAAGGCTGAAATTTGCTGCCAGATTCAAGAGTTATTATCTGAGGTAATACTCAAAGTATTACAAAGCCAGAAAGCAAGTACAAGATCTACAAACATATCTGGTGTGCTTCTTTAATGTCCCATAGCCTTTTTTTTTTTTTTTTTTTAAAATGCATTTCTGAAAATGGTTCAATTTTGTCTTTAGACTACCTCCTTGCTCAAATTCTTTGGCATTTAAAAAGAATATGTTGAAACCAAATTCAACTTTATATTGCAATTTGGTACAACAACCATTTCCTTTAGCTTGTCAGAAAGCCCCACGTCAGCTCTGGCAGTGGTGCAGAACAGAAAGATTCATCTTCCAGGAAAAGTGCATTTTCACCCCCTGGAATTGCTGTGTGAGAGGAGAAATGTTTGTGGAGGGATGGACAAGCTCCATGGCTGCAGAAGTGACTGGGGAGACCCAGAGTGCTGTGTGTCTGTGTGCACCCCAGCAGATCCCAGAGGCTCGTGGGGACAACTTCATGGGGAGTTGGTTACAAAGGGCCCTGGAATGAGCATTGTTGTGTTTAGGTTGCATTCCTGCTGCTCTCTGCAAGGCACTGCAAAACCTGCCCAGGGAAGTTTTGGGTGGACCTCATGTGTCTTTCTGTCTTGCAAAATTTAGCAAAATAAGGTCTGGCAACTCTTCCTTTGCATGTAAGGTCAGAGGGTGGTGGCAGGAATGGGGTACAGACTGCCCAGAGCCTGTGGCTCTGACCTTGAGCCACAAGTGACAGAGGTGGGACTGCTGACCTGGTAGTTTTTAAAAACTCTCAGTGCAAATAACTTCAAGCTTCTGATTCTGTCGGAGAAGGGTCTTGTCTGAGCTTTCCCTCTCTCTATAGACAGCCTCAGAGCCACAGCCTGTGAGTGATGGAGAGTGAGTAAGACATTCTGGGTCACACTGGAAAGGTTTGGAAACAGATCTGTGATGGCAGCAGAGGTTCCCAACATGATAAGTGATAAAAATAATAATAAAAAATTCCCATCTGCTTTGCTGAAGCTGATTGCTGTTTTCTTGCATAAATTCCAGGCACATTCTGACAGAGTCCCAATCGCATAATGATGACAAGATCCTTCATCATCACTTCAAGCTTAATTACAGTTAATCAGTGGTTTGAGCACAGTCAAAATACAGCTATGTGGAAATGTAGAGAGTCTCAGGCTGAGTGCTTTGGAGGCAGAGGATGGCTCTTCTCTTGGAGTGGGGGGAGGGCCTGCTGCCCTGCAAAATGGCTCGGGATTTGACTTGCAGGTTCTTTTACATCAGCTCCTTCTGGTTGCTGGTATGAAGTAGCTCTCCTAGCGTGGAAGTGGCACCCTGTGTCCTGTGGTTTGTTTGCTGTGCTCTGTCCTGTCTCTGGCTGCACCCTGGGGGTGTGGAAGGTGGGAAGAGGTGGCTGTGCTGGGGAGGGAGCAGATCTTCCCCTGAACAGCTTCTAGAGGACTGAGTTTTGCCCCAAGATCTTGCTGATGATTTCAATGTTTAACTGTTTGGGGTTTTAGTGATTTAAAACGTTTGCTTTTAAGCAGCAAACAGTCATGATAGAAAGAGTTCTTAATAACCCCTGGCCTCTCCTTAGAAGGTTGGTGTTGATTAGACCGGAGAGGGAGATGGGCAGGGGGCTCAGCTCATGGCCCCTTCTTCCTGGTGAAACCAGTCTCAGGTTCTCCCTGGGGAGAGATGCAAATGCCTGGGTAGTGTGTGCTTTAGGTGTTTCACTGTGTGTTTTGTTCTGTCACGTCCATATGTCTTTTGTGATTTTTATTTTGCCCATCTCTTGGATGGGAACCAGTGGCTGCAGTTCTGACTCTGGGGCATGGGTCTAACAAGCAGAGATGCAGATGCTGTGGTGCCAGGGCTCATGGCAGTGCAGCAGTGCAGAACTCTGCAGTCTCTAGGCAGCTTTCAGAAAAAGTGGGGAAAAAACCTAGGAATGAGCAATACGTTTTGCCAATTGTAATTTGTGCTTCACATCCCAGTCAGTCTGGGATCTAGCAGAGCTGGGTCTGGGTGCACAGGGCTGCTCAGAGATGGGATCAGCAAAGTTTGATGGAGTGGAGCTGGCAGAAGAAGGGGCTGTGGTTTTTCTGATTTTTCTGTATTTTGTCTCAAGGGAAATATTGTATATTTCATTTGCTTTAAAAAACTGTCTGCAGTGCCAGGATAGTGTGCCAGAGCCCTGCCTTAACCGGCTCCTGTGGTACATCTTTAAAATTGATGGACCAAATCACTTCTTAAAACTGCCTTTCTCCAGAGCCTGATGCAGTTATCTTAGCAGAGGGGTCTGCAGTCCCCCTGCCATGGGTCGGTGATGATGTCTTGCACCAAAGTATTTTTGATTATTTGGAGCACTGCCTGTTATTAAAGTACACAAAGTGGAAGCCCAGCAGAAGGACACAAACCAGCCTTTGATGTCTGGGGGGTGGGAAAGCTGTAGGAAGGTTTTGCTGAAATTATTACACCTGTTCCTCAGCTGATGTTTTGGACCCTGCACACTCTCCTTTAATTCTACTTCAGGGTGGTTTTGCCCCTGTGAGCAGTGTCAGAGGCTGGACAGGGCTAGGGGGCTGTGTTTTGACCTTCCAGGGCAGCAGCACTGCAGCCAGCCTCCTGCTTGGAAACCAGTAAACTCCAGGTATCACCAGTTCCCCCATGTGTGACAGCACTGTAACACTTGGAAAACTCTCTTTCATGCTCTCTTCCACTTTCCCAATCAGACCCAATGGCTGTAATCATTTAGGGGATTTGGAGACAGCATAATGTCTGGAGCAGAAGTTATTTGAGGTATTTCCCTGCAGGTGATGCTGGCCTCAGAGGTTTTTGCCTCCTGAGGAGATCTGACAGCTTCATGGGAACCTAGGGTTCTGCTTGACATCCCCTCCCCAAAACATGTAGCTATTTCTGGATGTTTCCTTCCTCTCCACCCCAGCAGTGCCTTTATCAGCAAGGGGAGGGCCCTGCCCAAGCCCTGCAGGGGTGCCAGCATTGATTCTCCAGTGCATTGCTCTCTGGGACTGAGAGGGGTGAGGGAATGGCCCCTGCCTCCAGGTTTTTGGACCCTGGTCCCTGCTTCGGTGGCTTGCACAGCAAGAACAGTCCCTCTGGTGGGCTGTGAAGCCATCCAGCCCCTGCCCTGGGACCCTGAAGGCAATCCCACATCACTCAGGAGGCAGGAAGAGGAGGAGCAGATGAGTGGGAGATGAGGGTGCCTGATGCCATGGGGCAGGCAAGAGGGGAAACCTGGGCTTAGGCCAAGGGGGGCATGAGGAGGGAGCCCTGGCTGGATGCTTCCCACCTTTGGGAGAAGAGGTTGGGTTGAAGAAGCATCTTCTGGGGTTCCTCAGCTCCAGGGTTTGGAAGCCCATCCAGCTGCCAGCCCAGGATGCCAGCTTGTGGTGGTGCCTGCCTCCCTTCACCCCCTCCCAGCCCATCCTTCTCACAGATGTTTTTCCAGCAGATCTTGGTGGAGCACCTTTGCTTGCTCCTCCAGCCCCTGAAGCAGAGGTGATGCTCTGCAGCTCTGCCTGGCTCTGCAGGTGCTGGGCATGGCTCCAGAGCTGCTGGCAGCTTTTATAATAAAAACCTCTTTGTGCAGCTTTGTATTTTTTTTAATAGAGCTTTTGAAAATATAAGGTAGGACCAGTAAATCCTCTGGGGGCTCAAGACTCTGCTCACTGCAATTGTTTCTCCCATACCATCCTCACTGTCTAACAAGACCTTCTTCTTCTATTTCTTTCAGTAACGTGGACACAGAGAAATTGTGTGGTAAGTAGAGGGATATTCCTGCCTTGGAGGGCTTCTTCTGATGCAGGTCTGTGATGGGGCTTTGTGCATGTCTGACCTGGGTGGGACCAGGCAATCAAGTGGCATTGACAGTCCCTGAATCCCAGCACAGAGGGTATCATCCACACTTTTCCCGAGGTGAGGGGACATTTTGTCCCTGGGGATAGAAATGGACTTCGTTTCAGTCGAAGGGGAATGTGACTGGGATGCACGTGTGGCCCTGCAGTGCTGGGCTGGGTGTGGGAAGCAGGAGGTGCAGGGCAAGCAGAGTTGGAGATGCTGGGGAACCTCACCATGGTCTTCTGCTTCAGATTATTTCTCAGCATATCTTGGAGAATACAGGAATGTGTTTTCTGCCCTGGAAGCCCTCAACGCTGCGGTCCTGGCAGCCATGGACAAGACCAAGCTGGTAGGGATGGGACTACGGGAGGGCAGTGGGGCAGGGGGGGTGTAACAGAGGCTGTGATCTCAGGTGCTGGGTTAGTGTTAAGTGGGGGTGTTGTGGGCAGCAGATGTGGTACCTTCCAGGGTTGCCTGTGCATCCTTCAGTTGTCTCCAGGTGCCACAGCAGCACAGGCTGCAGGGTGCTGGAGGAGGAGGAGGAGGAGGAGGAGGGTTGAGCTCTGGAGGTATCATCTTCCTCACAGAGAGCTCTGGCAGCTGTCATTTGAAAAAGCTCCTTGCAGACTACTTGCAGGGTCCTGCCTGAGGATGCTGCTTCTGATAAGCTGTGTGTTGTGTTTCTGAGCCAAAGCAAGAGTTTTTCCACACATGGGGATTCCAAGATTGAAACAGCTCTGGCCTGACCCAGTGCTCACAGCCACAAAACCTGTCTGCTGGGGGGGCAGAAGGAGGCACTGCAACAGGAGGGGTGATGTGGGGAACAGCAAGAAGGTGGAAAATAAAATTTGCTGACTCCCAGCCTTGGGCTGAATTCATCCCTGTGGTGAATGCTCTTCCTGCAGCTTGCACTGATGGGAGGCAGGCAGCAGGCAGCCTCCTGCTTTCTGAGCCCCTCTGCCTCTGTGCTGCAGTGCAGTGCTGTGGGCCAAATACGATCCCAAAAAAGCAGTGGCCAGGCCCTCCTCAGGTCCTTTGCATCTGAAATACATTAAATGTATTGTTGGTTGGTTCAACCATGTGTTTGGAGCTGCTGCTGATTCCCTGCCCTGGCATGACATTTTCCAAATGAATGCAGAAGGGTGGAACAGCTTTTGGGACTCACTTGAGGTGGTTATTTCCAGCCCTCTCTCTGGTGCATTCCCTTGGGCACACTGTGTTTGATGAGGCAATAGACAGGAGGCAGCTGGCTCAGACATCCAGCACTCAGCTGCAATCCTGATGTGTCTGTGTGGGATCCTCCTCTGCCCCTCTGGGATGTTCTGTGGCTGGGAGGGTGAGGAGTGCTCTGCATGGTGAGCTTCAGAGCTGAGTCCCCTCCCTGCATGGCCTGCCCTGGGTTGGTGGTTGGGTTCTGGGGGGTGGCACCCCAGACTGGTGCTGTGGCTGTGTTTTCTGGGGGTGTAAGGACTGAGCTGCCAGGCTGGGGACAGGCTGAGCGTGTGCCCTGCAGCTGTGACACAATGTCAGCTGCCTGCTCCTGGGGTAAGGCTCCATCCCCAGAGGACATCAGGGTTAGGTCCCTCTCAGGGTGTGTGTGCAGAGGCTGGTGGGATGCTGGGGTTCTCCCAGCCCTTTGAAGGGCAGCAATGTGGCTGAGGAAACATCCAGCCCCCTAGAAGGAGCCCTGCCCATATATTGAGGCTGTGGGGCATCCAGCCAGCCCTGGTGGGGGTCAGGAAGGGTGCAGCAGGGTGGGAGCACCTTATTAAGTGGATCCAGGTGGCTGCAGAGGGTGCTTGCTGTGGGAAGTGTCCCCTGTGTAGAGGGAGAAGGGACAGCATCTGGATTTGGAGCAGCTCCCAGGATGAAGGGGGCTGTGCCTGGCAATGTGGTGGGTGAACAACATCCCCTTTCTGCTCTGCCCCAGGGGGGATGTGCTCCCTCACTCATGTTCCTCACCCTTCTTTCTCAGGCTTGTCCTGGGCAGGTTTGGGTGGGTTGTCCCTTGGTAAGCAGGGGATGTGTATGGGCAAGCACAGAGTGGGGATTTTGGTGCCTTTCCCCTTGGGAGTCCCTGCCTGGGGTCCCTACCTCTTTTGTAGAGAAGGAAAGCTTGTGGGAGCAGGTGGGATGCTTTGTTGGGATGAGCCTGGAGAGGAGGCAGAGGAACAACAGCTTCACTGCCATCCACTTCCTCTGGCAGAAAAATGAGATTGATTTTCCAGCAGGGATGAAACCCCATTGGCAGCATGGCTGAGGGGTGGAGGGCTCTGCTCACCCAGGGGTAGGATCTGTGGCCACTCTGTTCACCCACTCCAGCACAAGCCCAGGACAGTGCTGAGGAGCAGAGCATCCTCCCCACGTGCCTTCCCCTCCTGGTCACCCGTGGCTGTGCCAGCAGTGCCAGGCAGACACAGCTCTGGGATGGGGCTGGTGGGTTAGCCATGGCATAGAGAAACCAGAAAACCATGTGGGGTTCAAGACCCTCCCCACTTAACCCCCCAGGAACAGATTTCTGTCAGCAGCAGAGTTACGTCCATGTGCAGGGCTTCTGCAGTTCAGGATCCTCAGTTCTCCTGTGTGTTCGTGAGAAATGCAACAGGAATAGGAAATATTTGACCTGGCTGATGTGGTAGCAGTGCTGGACTCTTATTTTGGACATGAGAGAGGAAGTTCATGGTGCTCAGGGGAGTGAAGGCAGCCTGGATCCTGGTCTGTGCCACAGCCTTGGGGGCATGTTAGGACACCACAGGCAAGGCAGAGATGACTGGTCCAGTCTGTCTGATCATGTTGTGAAGGAAAGGGGTTGGCCTCATCTGATAGATGCTTCTGTGGAGCATTCAGCCCTTCTGTATCATGTGGAGACACTTGCCTTGACCTCCCTGTGCCATCTTGCCAGTCCTTTCTCTCTTAGTGCTCGCAGTGATGACTGTGTCCCCAGAGCAAGGAGCTGGTCTTGGGGAGAGCAGTCTGCTGTGACAGCTGGGCTTCCCAGCTGCTTCCCCCCTGCAACCTCTGATCCTTTTATAATCATCGGCTAAGCTGAGTCAGTTCACTAAAGCAGCAGCAAAGCCAGGTGAGTTCTTTTCCAACCGTTCAGTGAGCTGAATCGTCTCCCTGAAGCACCAAATGTCCTTTGTACCCAAATTACAGAGAGCAGATTCAGTTCCCTGGTTTTCAGCAGCTCATCCTGTCACCTGTGCTCAGCTGCTTCAGTGCCAAGATCAGAAATCCCCTCCCATAGGGAAGTTGCTGCAGTGCAGGTGCTTTGTGGACCTTCTCCTCCCCAGCTTGTTCCTCCCACCCCTCTGGCACCCTCCCCTCCTCTCTTGTACCTCAGGGGTGCTGGGTCACTGCCTGCTGGAAGGAGCTTCCCTGCCCGTGCTGGCAGCTGCAGGCAGTGTGTTTGGAGGAGAGCTTTGCTGCAGTGCTCCAGAGAGGTTCAGCCTCCAGGCAGGAGCATCGGGGCTCTGCTGGCAACCAGCTGAACCCAGCAGTCAGCGTGGCCTGAAGTCCCAGCATGAGCCCTGCTGGTGCTGCCAGCCTGACAGGGGTTACACTTACAGTGTGTGAGGGTGGGGAGGCACAGAAACAACCCAGAGTACAAGTGAAAAGCAGTTTTATTCCTGCAGCAGGGCTGGGGCTGGGGCTGGGGCTGTGTCACCACCAGCGCAGCTCTGCCTGGAGCAGGCAGTGTTTGGGAGACTCTGAGAAGCACATCCTGTCCCTGTGAGTTCCTCAGGCATACCCTTGGGACAATGCATCCTGACCCATAGCTTGGTTGCCTTCTGGGCCAGCTGGCCGCCTTGTCAGGATGCACAGTGGCCCCCTCATTCGCCTCTCCCCTTACCCCCTCAGGCCCCACCTTTACACGCCCAGCACTGACACCCGTGGGGCACACGTGGCACCAGTGCAGGGAGGGGGGTGGTGAGCAGTGGACACCCAGCCCCGTGGCCCTGCTCGGAACCCCTCCAGGGCCACAGGGCAGCTGGGCCAGGGCCATTGGTCACGCCTGGTGGGTGACATGGTGATGGGCTGTGGAGAAGCCCTGAGCACAAGTGCATGTCACAAATTCAGCTGGGCTCTCCTCCTGTTGGAGCAGAGATGCTTGGCACTGTCTCCATGGGGAGAGGGGGCATAAAACCCTGGATTGGATCTACCCTGTTGGGTTTATTGAAGGGCCAGCCCCTTCCAGGTGCTGCTCTGTCCCCCTGCCCAGAGCTGAAGGCATCTGACACATCCTCTCCCCTTCCCCACAGAGGTATGAGACATCCTCGAAGATGGAGCAGTTCCTGACCCGTTTCCTGCTGCGGGAAACCATGCACCAGCTGCAGTCCCTGCAGAGCTCCCTGGAGTGTGCTGTGGACACCGTGGAGGAGCAGGCAGGACGGGAGAGGTGAGGGGGGGATGCTGCTCCCCTCCCCACCACCGCTCCTCTGGGTTGCAGTGTGGGACAGGATTTGTGGGTGTCCCTGGGAGGGACATCTGGGAGCAGGATCTGCCCTTTCCGAGCCTACTGTGAGGCTGAGCCATACAGGGAATGGCTTCAACCCCACTTTTTGCATTTTGTTCTTTCAGAAAAGATGTAAAGAACTCGGAGACCTCAGTTGGGCTGAGGTCGGGGAGACGATGTGGGCGCAGAGGACAGAAGAACATCTGTCTGTCTCCTATAGATCCCTATTCTGGGATGCTCACAACAGGTACCTGCAGCAAGACCATTCCTTGGGGTGGGGTCTCTGCCTGCCTGGATTGGGTGTGGGAGCAGCAGCGTGGGACAGTGGGGGCTTTTCTGGGACAGAGTCTGGACCATCCCACCCAGATGGCAACTGGAGCTTCTGTGGGATGGTGTATCTCTTGACCAGTGAGAAAAGTTTCAGGAGAGAAGCAAATCAGTTTATCTAAATCAGAGGTTTAGAAGCTTTTGTGGTTTTCTGGGTCTTGTGCAAGCTTTTGCAATGAGAAAAGCAAGCTTTTGTGGTGACATCTCTCTGCCCTTCCCCATGCAGGCATTTGTATCAAGGACAACAGCCAGTGGATGGCACAGATCAATCAGCTCCAGCAGCTCCTCGACAAACTGGAGTGCAAGGTCTGTGGTGGAGGGGGGGTGGGCTGGAGGTGGGCAGGTGGGTGCTGGGACCTCTCCCCATGCCAGCAGCCCTGGTCTTGGGTCCTGGCATTGTTATAGAGCTGCAGCCACCCACCAGAGCTGTCCCCAAAGCCCCCTTCTCCCCTCAGCTCTGCAGCCTCTCCTCTGCCTTCTCCATGGTCTGTGCTGATGGGACAAGTCAGTCTGGACCCAGCGAGCCCCACGGATGTGCAGGTCACATCCCTGCTCTCCTCCAGCTACCCAGAGGAATGTCCCCAGAGCAGTACCCACCTGTCACCCTGACAACTTTTATCTTGTTGCAAAGTTGTCCCAGTCATGCTGATTTTTCCTGTGCTGTTACCTGCAGAGCCCACGCCTGGAGCCTCTGAAGGAGGAAGCAATGTGTAAAGGAAGAGATGAAGTGAGTCCTTACTCCTTGTTTGCAGGCAGCCCTGCCGGGGTACACATCTCCCCTCCCTCACACACGAGTGCTCACACAGTCCTGCCCCAAGCCCCCCGGCTGAGCTGCTGGGGCATGGGACCATCCATGGGACAAACACAGCTCCATGGGGTCCCCCAAAGCCTGGGCAGTGCCCACAGCCAGGGCTCCACCTGGGAGTGCCCAAAGGCCTCGGGTTTGCTCTGAGCACCTGCAGAACATCCAGAGCCCCAGTGGAGGGGTCCAGAGCCCCCTTTCTGCTAGGGGCTAGACACAGGGAACTTCAGCAGGCCCAAAGCAGGACCCTGCCACCAGGGCTGAAGCATCTCCAAGGTATGGTCCTTGCTGTAAAGACAGCCTGCCCAGGTAGGAAGCAGCAGCCACTTTCTGTCGGCATTGTCCCCAGCATCCTGGTGCCATCCCCATCTTGGAGCTTCCCCTGTGGTGCTGTGCTTGTCACCGCCTTGTCCTGCAGCAGGGAGGGAGAGGACAGATTCCCTGATGCCACTCGTCCCTTTGCAGCACATCCTGGTGGCCAAGAGGCAGATCTCGGTGGCCACGGGCAGCATCGAGGAGTTCCACCAAGCCTTCAGGTCCTACACGGAGGGCACGGCGGGGCAGAGCAGCTGCCTGCAGTACGTCTGGCAGGTGACAGGGGGGTGGGTGGCAGGGAGGAGCACGGCACCCACTGGGGGACAAAAGTGGAGAGGTGTGTGTGCTGGTCAGGGTGAGAGGTTGGGCCTTGCAGAGGGGCTGGGGCAGTCTCAGAGCTGCAGAGGTCTCAGCCTGCAGCACAATCCCATCTCCTGCTCTGGGTGCATTTGCCAGCACGGGGCAGGTGGGGTGGGTTTTATTGCAGCAGGAATGGCCGTGGCTCTGCATGTGTGAGTGAGTGCATGTGTTCCTTCAGATTTTAAGGTAATGGGGTTGAAAAGGCAAGGGAGAGCCCATCCTGGAGCATGGCTGCTCTAAGGTGTGAGCAGTGCTGGAGGGAGCAGCCGTCAGCACCTGGAGCTGACTCCTGGCAGAGGCAGGGCTGCTGCTCAGCACTGCTCCTGGGGCTCCCCACAGAGCTGAGGATGGAGCTCAGTGACACAGCACTGCAAGCCTGGCCCTGGAGGTGGCACAGCTGCTCTGCCACAGATGCTTTCCTTCTCCCACAGCAGCTTTCGAGCTGCTTACGGTGGGAAATGTTTGTGCTGTTCCCATTTACAGTGTAATTTTTCAGCTCTTGAGTTCCAACAGCACAAAACTCTGTTTTCAATCCAAACAAAAGGAAGAGACTCGTTTTGAAATGTGGCAGGGAGAATGCAATCTTTTTTCCTTGCAAATTGATGGGCTTTTCTGTCATGAGAACTCTTGAGTAGACAGCTGGGCAGTGGTGCAGTGGCCAGTTCTCCACCTGGGTGGCAAGCTGGGGCAAAGCTTGGGGAGATTCTGCTGCCCTGGCTCACACCAGGGAATTGCAAAGCACATTGCAGCCCCTGCAGGGGGGATGCAGCCTCTGAGCTGCTGGGTGACTTCCTTTGCTGTCCCCTTGGGGCTTGGGCACTTCCAGCAGCCCTTAGCAGCAGCTGGTTTCTGGTGAAACAGCATCTCTGTGGGGACTCTGGGTTTGTGCTGGGCTCTCAGCTCCTTGCACTTGTGCCTCAGTTTCTCTCTGTGTGAGGGACAAGGGATGAGACACCAGCCAAAGGGCTGGCAGGATGAGCAGTTTGTGTGGCTGTGTGCCACAGGGCTAGGAAATATTTCATGAAACACTTCATGTGCTGCTTTCCGGGCAGCAGCATGGGTCCTGTGCCACCTGGGAGGAACTGTGCAGCACGAAGGATGTTGGGATGGGGATGCCCTGGAGCTGTGTGTCTGCATCCAGGCTGTTCCATGTGTCCCTGAGGCAGCCCTGTGTCCCTGACCCCTGGGCCTGGGAGGACTGACAGGGCTGCAGTGGGTCAGGTCCTGTCTCAAGGTCACTCCTGTCCCCACAGTGTGTCTGCCTGCAAGCTGAGGGATGAAGCCTGCTTCATCCTTTATGAGTTCTGGCGGGACGTGGCTTCGTGGAGAAGGTTGGAGATGTTTCTTGGGTGGGGTTGGGGGCTCTGGGTGGGGGGGCTCAAAGGGGTTTCCTCTCGGGGCTCCACCAGGACCCCACTGCTTCCCCTCCTGCTCAACCCAGTGTCCCCTGGGGCTGTTTGCAGGGGAGAGGGTGAAGCCCCTCATGAAGGGTTTGGGGAGTGGGGTGAGAGTGTCTGTCCTGCTCCAGTGGGTGTGGAAGCAGCCCTGTCACCCGTGCATGGCAGGGTCCTGGTGCACAGCCCCCAGGCACGCTCAGGGCTCAGCCTCTCCTCTCTGCTTTGCAGCCACTTGCAGTCCAGCTGCAGCAAGACGTTCCAGAGAGCTATCATCACCTTGCTGGAGTCCCCAGAGCTGCTGACCACCATGCTCTTCCCAGGTGAGGGGGCTGCAGGGCCCTGCCCACTCCCACACTCCTGCTCCAGGTGTTGTGCAGAAGGTGGGGAACAGGCACCTTGGCTCCCTCCAGAGTAGAAAGTTGGCTTGGAGGTGACCCAAGTTGTTGGGTTTTGGGCCTCCAGCCAGGATGCCCACTGCCCAGGTAACAGATACCCATGGAATCCCAGACTGGTTTGGGTTGGAAGGGACCCTAAAGCTCCTCCAGTGCCACCCCTGCCATGGTCAGGGACACCTCCCACAGCCCAGGGTGCTCCAAGCCCCATCCAACCTGGGCTGGAACACTGCCAGGGATGGGGCAGCCACAGCTTCTCTGGGAACCCTGGGACAGGGGCTCAGCACCCTCAGAGCTCCCTGGCCACCTCATGCTGGGGCTCACCCATCTCCAGGCCATGCCCTGGAAACATTCCCCACCTAAGCGATGTGCAGGTGCCACAGATCTGCAGAAAACCCTTCACTGCCCCCAAGCAGGCCCAGATCCCCATCTCTGCCACCCCTCATCCCCCCCTCCTGTCCCACACCAACTGCCCATCCCTTAACCCTTCCCCTCTCTCTCCTCAGCATCCTGGTGGATCATGAACAACAACTGACCCTGGGCAGCTGCTCCCAAGTCACTGCTGGCACATGGAAGAATGCAGAGCCCTTGGCACAGCCACATCCATTGCTTGTGTCTGTCACCTTCCCTCTCCCTTGTCCCCTCCTGTGGTCCAGCAGAGGCTGCCTGCCCATTGTCTCTGGCAGTATTTTACCCTCATGCTCTTTTCATGTTAATTTATTTATTCTCCCACCCACCCCAGCCTGGCTCCCTGCTGCCCAGGGGATCAGGTTCTTCCCAGCAGTGCTGCTGGAAGCAGTGGTTGGGGTGGGAGCCTGACCCCGGGGGGGTGCACTGGGCCAGCTGCTGCAACCCTCAGTCCTCTTCCTCCCCATGCTCCTCTTCCTCCCAGCTCGGAGGAGAGGGAGCTGGGCTGCCTTGTAATTGACTGTGAATAGTGTTTTTTAGAAAAAAGTTACTGACCTATTTTTGGCACTGCCCTTGCAGTGGCTTTAAGCCCACCCTGGCTGTGCACACCCCTACCCCCCCCAGAAAAATAAACCACTGTGCACCTCCCAGGAAGGGGAGCATGGGCTGATTGCTCTCGTGCTTCATCCTGCAGCTCAGTGACCATAAATCAATGCTGGCCCCAGTTCAGTTCTGCCAGGCAGTGACAACAAAGTTAATGGTGGGGGGCAGGAGGTGAGGGTGAAAAAGCCCCCCTGCTGGGTGGGTGCACACCAGGGCTGTCTCTGTTGGTGCTGCAGGAGCAGATCCTTCCCTGAGGCAGAGGGACAGCAGCAAGGGCTACCCCGGGTAAGCAGGGCTGGCAGTGAACACCTGAAAGCAAATGGCTCCCGGCAGGGGACATCACCACTCTGTCCTCACACTGCAGCTGTCCCACCAGGGAGGTTGTGTCCCCTGCAGCTCCCCTGGCCAAGAGCAGCCTGAGCACCACCAGGAAGGGGGAGTTGTGTGATGAATATAGTCTTTTATTGACTACTTTGGAGTAGAACAAACTAAATACATCTGTAACAGTTTGGGTTCCTTTATACAGTACATTAAATAAGTTATGCACAGGAATGAAGTAACAAATTTCTATTACAGAATTAAACGTCAAAAAAAATAATAGAAACCTCAACCCAACAACTTTTCCCTGGCTGAATTTCACATTTATCATTCCATGTTTAAAAAAAAACAACCAAAAAAAAAAAGCAATCATTCTAATCATGACTGTTAGTATTTCATTCATTTACACTGGGGTTAATTTTAGTACACAGCCATCAAAGTTGCATGAGAATTATGGAAGACAGTCTATTTACAAGTGATTTCTTCCAGCCTTGCCCTGCTCTGATTTCTATATCCTACCTGGCAGCAGTTAATCCACTGCAGTGAGGTCTGGGATGTTGTCACCAGCCTTGATTCACCTCAGGCAGCTCATTGCAGGTGTGAAGCCCTTCAGCTCCTCCAGCTCACCACAGCCTCCTCCTCCTCCTCACTCCAGCCCCTGGCACAGTGAATGTTTTCAAGCTTTGCTCAGCAGCAGAGCCACTTCCCAGCATCTCCATGAGGGGCTGCTGCAGCATAGGCTGGGTGACACCTTCCCCAGGCTGGGTGACACCTTCCCCAGGCTGCTGTGGCCTCTCCTGTGCTGTGGGTCAGGGGACTCGAGTGTCATCCTGACTCAGGGCTGCCCCAGCCCCACTCCCAGGAGCCATGTGCCAGGCACTGCCTCATCCCGGAGCGCCAGTGCCACCTCCAGAGGCTTTTGCAGCCTTTTTTTTTTTTTTCTCAAAATAAACCCTTGCAGACACAGGAATGACCCTGCTCTGTTCCATGACAGCATTTCCCAAGACAGCTTTCCCTAAGGAGAAGCAGCACAGGGCAGCTCCCCTGCTGCAGACTCTGTGATGATCCATTCCATCTCTATTATCCACCTCCAATTGAAAAAGGGATCAAAAATAATTTGGGAATTAGTTGCCTCATTGGGTTCCAGCCCAGAAGTGGTGCAGAAAGAGTCACAGAACACATAACTTTGCTGAATAAATGGTTTCCCATTTGTGTGCTGCAGAGGAATGGCTGCAGCTCCCCCGAGGTCACCTGCCCACCCCTCACCTGGGCTGTGCTACTGGGTACCTCCAGGAACCACCTGAGCTGAGCCCCAGAACAGCCCTTCTGAGGGGTGGTGGTGTCAATGGTGGGGTTGCACTGCCCTGAACCCTTCCTGCCACATTACAGCAGGGACTCTCCAAGCCCTGGCACCTCCCTGGCTCACCACAGCATCCCCGCAGGGTCTCGCTCTCAGACTACATTTTTGGGATGATCTCCAAAGGCTGGATGAGGGGGGTAGCTGGGCATCCCTCTGTGTCTCCAGGGAGAGGAAGGCAGCAGGTGTCAGAGCAGCACTGCAGGAGCCCTGTAGGACTGGGGGGAGTCAGAACCGAGGCAGGACACCAAGTCCAGCATTTATTTTAATAGTTTGGGCAACATGCATGGAGAGAACAGACTATAAAGAACCCACTGCAATCATGTGAGGACCTGGGGTGAAAAACCACAGCAGTAACTCTCAAACCAACTGCTTCCATGCAGTGAAAAAAAAAAAACAACACTCTCTGCATAGCAAACTAACAGTACTGAGGTGGAAAGGGCAATAACCACCCCCACTGCCTACAGATTTGCTCTGAGTTTTCCCCCTCAAAAAAGATGCCACCCAGGGTGACATGCAACTGTCTGTCCTGTCACAGGCCAGGATTAAAACCAGGCCATCCAGAAGTGACTGGATGTACTCCTCTGATACTGACATTTGGTTGAGGGAAGACATATCATCTCCTCCCTCTCTGCAATCACCAGCTGCCAGCCTGCAGGCAGGAGAAGAGAAGGCAGCTCAGCTTTTCCTGTTGTACTTGAGATGCTGCTGCTGAGAAATTTGCTCTGGTCAGCTCACAGCAGCGACCATCCAGCACAGCCACCTGAGCCACAGCTGTTGAGAGCAAGGGAAAACCAGATGCCTACTGTGGAAGAAAGGTAGCTGAAAGAGGAGGTGGCTCAGACACCTCAGAAGAGGAGCTTGGGAACGTTTGACCCATGAGGATGGGGCTCAGCATCTCCTGCACACTCCGGCAGCACTCCCCACCGAGTCCAGGTCCCCATGAGTAAGCACCCAGCCTCCTCCATGTCCCTCAGGATGCTCTGGTACCTCCTGCACAGCAGCACTGTGGGCAAGGCTGTCCCCAGTTCTTCATGAGCCACGAAAAAAGAGGCAGAAGGAGATGGCAAAGCCCGAGTGTCAGCACTTGGAGGAGGTGGTGTGGCATGTGGTACAAGTTGCTGCAGGGCTTTTTTTTCAGCTTAAAAAGAAAACCAAGAAACCAGGGAAACTAATCAAATGGACCAGACCAAACCTTCTCCCTTTAGAGTCCGTTTGTGTCTATTGCTGTCACGGATGCCGGGGTGGAGGAACGGGAGGTTGTCGCTGAGGTCTTCTCCAGAGCTGGGCTGGACACTCCATCCAGGCTCTTGGTAGCTGCTGAACGGCCCGTGGGCAGAGCCAGGGGCTTGCTCTGGCCATGCAGGCTTTGGCCACAGATCCTGTGGTGCCTCTCCCAGTCCTTGTGCTGGCAGAAGGAGCCGCAGTAGCGGGCGATGTTGCAGCCGCTGCACGTCTCGCTGGCTTTGCGACCGCAGTTCCAGCAGCTCTGCAAGACCAAAGGCACCACTTTTTAAAATGGGCTTATAGTTTCCAAGAGCTGCAGGATGGTGCTGACTCAACAGCTGCGGAGGGGACCAGATTATGAGCAATCCATTAATTCCTGCTATTTCACAGCTCTTGGCCAAGGGTACTAACCCTGAACTCCTCTGCTCTGCCCAAACCCGCCTGCCAGACTGCACCCGTCACATCCTCCCCCCTGGATCCACCCAAATGCAGAGAGGAAACGGCAGGCAAGGACTGAAAAACCCACTGCAGATGCTGCTCTCTGCTTGGTTTATTTCCTGTTTTAAGCAGCTCTATTTTGGTATTGCTCCCAGCCAAGTGCTTCCTGCAGGGATCACTGCGTGCTGCACAGGCACCATTTGCTCTGCACCCTGCCCAGCTGCACAGGAGGTCAGAACAGGCAAATCTGGAGAAGAAAAAGCCCATTTGAAAAACCTCCCAGCCAGGTGGTAGCACTGCCAGAGCCTGAGCTTCAGACAGAAAGAGAAGCAAAGCCCCTCTTGGCTGCTGGGAGGGGTGTGAGCTGGTGGGCTTGTGGCCTGTCACTGTGTCCCTGTGACAGGGGACACGGGGCCAGCAGTGGGAGCTGCAGCTGCTGAGGGAGGGAAGAGGGCAGAGGAGGGTTCCTGCAGCTGAATTTACACCTTAGCAACCACATTCTGGGGAGGGCGAGTTCAGCTGCAGAGAAGCAGCCCCCACCCCAGCCTGCCTGCCCCCCTCCCATCCTGCCCAGCTGGGCACCTTGCACTGGCTGCTGCTCCTGCAGCCACAAGCAACAAACTGGGGAAGTGAGGAAGAGGAGTGGGAGATACTGGCCTGTGGCCAACAGCCCCATTGTGAGGAAGGGCAAAGAGATTCCCTGCTCCTGGAGTCTGCACCAGAGCCACCAACTCCCAGAGATGAATTTGGCATCAAAGTGCCTAAGAGAGCTGGCTGAGAGGGAATCACAGCCCCAAAGCTTCTCAGTTCTCCAGGAGGACTTGAGACCAAATAAAGCCCCCACTGAAGCCTGCAGTGACTCAGATCTAGGTCACCAATTCACAGCTGTTTACTCTTCAAGCAGTGTTTTTAAACCACATTTCAAAGGTAACACAGTGTGCCAGAATGTGACAGCTTTTAGAGAAGGGCTCCAGGGCTTGCAGGGACTGGTGGGGGCATGCTCAGCTGCTCCTGAGGCCCTGCATTGCTCCCCAGGACAGCCAGAGGACGAGGACACTCCTCTGGTATTCCCCTACAGAGAAATGATTGCTTGCCTCATTTCTTCCATGGCTTCCTGAGCAGTTCCACCCACTCCCATCATGTGTTTATCAACTGGTGCACTAAACTGTCAGTGATTTAACTGGGAAATAATCAGACCAGAGCCTTATTTCTGAAATAACACCTAATATCCACATGGTTCCTGCCATGAGTGGAGACCCTAGAGCTTCTCAAGCCTGGTCAGCAGAGTGACCTGAAATACTGGAGGAGGAGGGACATGGACTTGCTGCCTGCACAGTCCCAGTGGACATGAACTCCACATTCCCATCAGATTTTTGCTTGACAGAAACAGAGGCAAAGCCTCTGCTCTTGTGTTTGTGCAGAGAAAATAAAACAAGAAGCAAAACAGACATGGCTGGGCTGTGGTGGTGCAGGAATTAGCCTTGCAATTCTCCTTGCCCAGTCCAGCTGAGCTCTCCAAAGCGAGCTCCCAGTTAAGGAACAGTAAAGGTAATTAAGGACTGAGAAGCAGAAAGAAATTCTCTAAGAGACACCCATTCAGCAGGTGGCAAAAAGCCATTGCTCCTTTTCTACCATGCAAATGGCTCATGAGGTGTCAGGAGGCTTAGGAACTGACTTGGTCTGCCAGCAAAATCAAAAGGTTTTTTTTTTATGGTATCAATGCAGACTTTCAGTTATTGATTGGAGAGAGACTTTTAAAAGGGAAAAGGGACAGAGGACCCGTGGGCTCCAAGTCATTGCTGGGCAGGCCCTGGAGACTCAGAGTCCTTGGAAGCCCCTCCGAGGTTGTCCCCTGGCACCTTACCTCTGTAGACTCCTCCTGTTCGTTGATGACCAGGAAAGCATCCTCAGTGGCCTGGCGCTTGGCGTCAGCAATGGTCTGCTCCATCCGAGCCCTCTCAGAGGCAATCATCTCAAATGCCTTTTGCTCAGCCTCTGCCACTGCTTTCTGCACCTCCGACATGGCCTGGCGCTTCACCTCGTTCACAGCTTCTTCTGGAAGGAAAGAGCAGCTTCACCACATGCCCGAGGAGCTGGGGGAGCCATTGGGATGTAAGAACGTGCTGCCTGCACCTAGGACACCCACGGGCAAGGGGAGACACTAAGGGACACAGCAGCAGCATCACCACCTCTCCTGGGAGTGGTGGGGCCAGGCTCAGCCCTACGGGCCCTCAGGGGCATCGTGCAAAGGAGCAGAACCCTTTGGAAAAGGCAGGCTGGGGGCAGCCAAACGTGCCCATCCCTGCAGCTGGGCTCCTCCTGTTCCTGCAGAGCACATATGCAGCATCTGTGTTTCCCTCCCCTGAGCCTGCTGAGGCCCTGGCTGAGGTTACCACCAAACACTCACCAGCTTTTTTCCAGATCTCCTCGGTGACGTAGCCCGTTCCCGACCTGCCGCTGAACTCCCGCAAGGAATCTGCTGGAATAAGGGACAGGGGGAAGGTTGGCAGAGCCACCTCTGGCCCCGCTGCTGCCTCTCTGCCCAGCATGGGCAGGGGAGGGTTAACCAGCCACAACTCGACCCAGAGGATTCCTACAGTTCAAACCCATTCATCAAAGGCTCAGATGATAAACTACAACATTTAATTGGTGCCTTGCATAATTTATGATGCTGCATAACCCATCTCCATCTCCCAGTACTCTCTACCAACAGGCAATGCTTATAAACACAAGCCAGTGAGTGCCTGCACTGCCCAGCCACCCCCAGCAGCACTCTATGAGACCAAAAGTTTCCATGAAAGGCAGCACCTTCCCACCACCCACCAGGGGCAATTCGAAGCCGTGAAGTGATGGACTAACCATCCTGCAGGACCACTGATGGCAAGAGGTACACAGAGATCCTATGTGGCAGGTGGGGACAGTCACACCAGGACTGTGGTCAGCCAGGGCAGCCTGTCAGCCTCACCCTGCCTTCCAGCTGCATCCCTTTTTAAAAAATGCTTCAGAGTAGCTTTCTGAAGGGTCTGAACAAAAACTGATTTGTTCTCTTTCCAGTCTTTGACACGAAAGCCCTCCAGGAAGGCAGGGAGGGTTATTTAAGCCTATGGTACACCTGGGGATGCTTCTTGATGTTTAACTGCACCTCCTCATACCAGCAACAGAGCTTGAACATTAACCTGAGGAGCCATGGGTGCTGGGTTTCCTTGTGGGAGGATTCACTCTCACTGTGTATGCAAACAAGTTGAAAATGTATCCAATTGGGATTTTTAGTTTGATGTTTACTCTTATTGTTAGAAAACACCCATTTTTATTACTCAAATGATAAGTTTAGGTTTTTTTCCTTCCCAACATCTGATTTGCAGCGTATTGGTTTGGATGAAAATTAGAAGCACATCTAAATTAAGCAAATCAGCACTTTTGCCTTGGTTTTTCTATGGGGTCAAAACCCCTGCACACTGGAGAGGAAAAATAAGTCAGCTTTAATAAAATTGACTCACGATACAAAAGTGGAATTAATAACTCAGGTAGTAGCTCTTAGACTTGCAGCATATTTCAGTATTTTTAGAACTGGTAGAACTTGACATTTAAAATCCTTTAGGCAAGACAGAGTAGGAGGTGAGGAGAGGTGGAACCAACCACCCCTCCTGCCTTTTCACCTCCAGTTTCTCAGCTTTAGATGAACTTTGCTGGGTTTGGTCAGCAGATGCAGCTCAGTGACAAGGATGAGGCTTTTCTCCTGGCACCAGGGAAAGCTGCTGCTGCCTGAAGGTGCCTTCAGACATCAGCCACCACTGCTTCCAAGAGCTCACCCAGGAGTTTTCACCTGCCTGATGATTTGTTTCTCTTCAAAACTTCCAGAAGAGTTATAAGAGAATCATAGAATCACAGAATCATTTGGGTTGGAAAGGACCTCTGAGCTCCTCAACTCCAACCCTTGATCCACTCCCCCCATGGTTCCCAGCCCATGGCACTCAGTGCCACATTCAGTCTCTGCTTAAAAACCTCCAGGGATGGAGAATCCCCCCCCTCCCTGGGCAGCCCATTCCAATGTCTGAGCACCCTCTCTGCAAAGAATTCCTTCCTAATATCCAACCTAAACCTCCTCTGGCAGAGCTGAATCCCATGGCCTCTTGTTTGACTGAGAGCTGCCAGGGGAAGAGCCCGACCCCCCCTGGCTCCAGCCTCCTTTCAGGGAGTTGTAGAGAGCGATGAGGTCTCCCCTGAGCCTCCTCTTCTCCAGGCTGAACACCCCCAGCTCCCTCAGCCTCTCCTCACAGGATTTGTGCTGGATCCCTTCACAGCCTCCTTGCTCTTCTCTGGACCTGCTCCAGGACCTCAATCTCCTTCCTGAACTGAGGTCTGAAGTTTTACGCACTTAAGTTTTTCATTCTTATCATAATTTGAATATATTTTCATCACTTTATGCCTAATACAGCTTTATCATGGAATCACAGAATGGTTTGGGTTGGAACAGACCTTAAAGGTAATCTAGGTACAAACCCCTTGCATGGGGCAGGGACACGTCCCACAGCCCAGGGCTGCTCCGAGCCCCATCCAGCCATGCCCTGGGACAGTGCCAGGGATGGGGCAGCCAGAGATTCCCTGACCATGCCGTGTCTCCGCTGGCTCACCGCTGCCGATGGAGTCGGAGCTGCTGGGGCTGTGCTGCCGGGACAGGAGCTCCCCGCTCCCTCCCGCCTTCCTGGGCTCTGCCGCCTCACTGCACCGACGCTTCCAGAAGTTCAGCTCCTCCCGATCCGCCTCCTGGCAGCGCCGCAGCACGGCCATGGAGCGCCGGGTCTTCTCCACCATCTCCATGATGCAGTTGAGTGCCTGCGGGGAGGGAAGGATGTGATTTGTCTTGCTCAAGAGGTTGGATCCTAAGAGAGGCACCAGGGAGGGACCATCCCAGGGTGATGGAATGGGAGGTGGTGTCAGAGGAAGGGGCTCTGAGTGTGGCACTTTGAGCCCCTCAGGACGAGAAGGACATTGAGGGGATGGAACGTGTCCAGAGAAGGGCAACAGAGCTGGGGAAGGGTCTGGAGCACGGAGTCTGCCCAGGAGGGGCTGAGGAACCTGGGGGTGTTGATCCTGGAGCAGAGGAGGCTGAGGGGAGACCTTCTGGATCTCTGCAACCCCCTGAGAGGAGGTTGGAGCCAGGGGGGGGTCGGGCTCTGCTCCCATCTCATCAGTGATAGGACAAGAGGAAACAGCCCCAAGTTATGCCAGGAGAGGTTTAGATTGGATATGAGGAATAATTTCTTCCCCGAAAGGGTTGTCAGGGCCTGTCTCAGACTGCATAGGGCAGCAGTAGAGTCACTGTCTCTGGAGGGATTCAAAAGCCATGTAGATGTGATGCTGAGGGATGTGGGTTAGTTGTAGCCTTAGCAGAGCTGGGTTAACAGTTGGACTTGATGATCTTAAAGGTCATTTCCAACCAAAACAAATCCATGATTATGGATGAGCTGGGACACAGAAGGAGGTGGCAACATAATATCTTTATCACCACAGGAGGTGGCCAAACACCTTCAGGCCATGCTCCTAGAGGTGGAGGGAGAAAACCCCACCACATTCCTATGGGAACAGGCAAGGGCTGGCAGCTCTCCACAGCCAGATCCCAACTCACAAATATTCAGCTATGAGGCCTCGACTTCACCCCGTGCTACCCCCAAAAAAATCCCATCAAGCTTTTGAGCAAAATCAAGCAGGAGGCCTCTGCATTTATGATCAAAGCTGGATTTCAATCCCATCTCTTTGGGGGAAACACACAGTGAAGTGCTGGGATGAGCAGCCTTGCTCAGAGGGAAAAGCTGACTGCAGAAGGTCTGCCAGATGCACCAAGTCTTGCTGTTAGGGCCTAGTTGAGGCCCATAAAGGGCTGGCAGCTCAGAAAAAAAGTCTTCAAAAAAATGACAGGGTTACTTGTTCTGTAAGCTCCATATCCTCACTCCACATGGTGCATTTGCATTCCTGTCAGCCCAGTGCTGTGTCAGAAAAGACCCATGCAGGGACTACGTTGGGTTTGGCTGCTCAGACAGCCAGGCAGCACATGGCCAGGGTCTGCAGGAGAAGCTTCCCAGCTCTAGACACTGTCTAGAGGGATTTTGGCTTCCGCCAACCATGGGCAGAAAAAAGGTGCCAGGAAAGTGCTACTGCCTCTGTCTGCCCTCCACACACCTCCTTGTGGTGGCTTGTTCCTCTACAAGCCACTGGGAAAGCCTGGATACGGTCTGAACAGCAAGAAACCCACAAACTGGAGAAGCATGAGCACAGGGTTCCTGCATCCTACAGGAACCTCTCCCTGTTTCTTACGTGATCCAGATGCTTCCACTCGTCAGCCCACTCCCTCTCTGTCAAGCGGTGGTCCACCAGCTCGTCCTGGTATCCTCCATTCAAACCTGCAATGAACCACAGCCAGGAGAGAGATCAGCTGGAGCAAGTGCTCCCAGTGCTGGAGAGGGAAGGTGGCCCCAAAGTGATACTAAAGAGATCTATTTCCAGCTACACCTAGCTGGGATTTCAAAACACATTGCAAGGAGGTGGCTCTACAGGGGCTTTTATCCTTGTCTGTTTTGCTACCATCCACTCCAGGGTGTGGATATGACCTGCCTGGGGAACTGGTTCCCTTTTCATGAACCCAGAGAAGCTCAGAGCTCGTGATTAAAGCTGCCCTGCTGAAAAGACAACATGCATCTCCCACACACCCCTGGGGAGAAAAAGGGAGGCAGGCTCTGCTCTCCTGTTCCAGTGAGCTCAGAAAAGTTCATTTCTTTCCCTGCTCTCCATCCTTGCCTGCTGGGCTGGCTACACCCAACACACCAGATCCCTCCTCCTCCTCCTCCTCCTCGGAGGCTCCAGCCTTCATGTGTATATAGGGAAAGACAAACTCTCAATCTCTGCATTTTTAACCTCCCATGATTTTCTTGGAATTCTCTGCAAAAAACCTTTTGAGGACATGCCCAGCATTACACAGCTTTAGCTGCCAGTGGTCAGTCAGGGACTGACACTATAGACCTCACAGCTCCTACCACTAAAAGCCCTCCAAGGCTCTCACCAAGACCGCCGTGTCTGTCCCGAATCTCTCTGTGATCCAACATCTTGCTGGGGTCCCTGTAGAGGTGGGAGGTGGCGATATCTTCCAGGGTGTAGTGCTGGAGGGGTGGTGGGGTGGGGTGGAACTGCCCCCCAGGGTTGATCAGAGGGATGGTGAGGGCAGGACTGTGCCGGGGCGCGGGGCTGATGGTGCACACGCGCTTGGCTGGGGGCTCTGTTGGCAGTGGCTCCCTCTCAAAGCTGCTGTCGTCCCTTCTGCAACCACACCAACAGACAGAGGTATTCATTAGCACCAATTATTGTACTTGGAAAGGGAAGGATGCAGATTTTCAACTAGGAAAGTTTGGGCAGCAATGAGTTTACCAGGGTGGAGGAGCTTAACTAAGCATGCTCATGTTGTGAACTAATCGATGAAATGACCCTGTTGGAGAAAAAGTTCAAGAAGCCTGAGTGGTGTGATTCATCTTCTTGAGGATGACCAAATTAAAATTTCACAGTTTTTATAAAATCTGAAGCATGCTCCACATAATTACATAATGACCTTTAACTTGGAATTAAAAAAAAAAATTGGTGGAAATGAACTGCATCTTGACAGTGCCCACACCTCTCCAGCTCAGGCTTCTCAGTGCCACCCAACACATCCCCCTTGGGACAGAACCTCCCCAAAAGAATATCCCAACCTGAACTGCTGGTGCAGGAGGAGCAATCACTGATACCTCATTACTAGCCAGAGTGGGAAGATCCTATGGCTCAGCCCTGAACGCAGCAAAGCTGAAGCAAAAGTCATGACTTTTGGGAGGGAGATAGGGAGATAAAAGCTGGTCTCACCTGTCTGGACTGTGCCTCTTCCCATTGCCATTGACCTCGATCAGCAGCTCGGAGGAGTCAGCAGGGGATGTGGTGTTGGTGTTGAGCAGGATGTGCTCGTGCTGGGCCAGGTACTGGGAGGGTGTCTGCTTGGCAGCCCGGGCACAGTGCAGCAGCTCCCTCTGCAGCAGTGGCAGGTTGGCCTGAAAAACAAGAGTGGGGCTGGGTCTCACAGCCTGCAGGCAGACACTTCCAGTCTTTTACACCTTTCCTCTACATATAATATCTCAGAGGAGCAACACCTGGAGCCTGCAGCCCCAGCTCAGGCTCCTCCAGCTTCAGGTGTCAGATTCACTCATACAAGGAAAGACTGAGAAAAAGATTGTTCAGCCTTGAGAAGAGAAGGCTTAGGGGAGAGCTTACTATGATGTTCCAGTACCTTAAAAGGTAGCTACAAAGAGGATGGAGATGCCCTGCTTACAAGGAGTCACATGGGCAAGACAAGGGGCCATGGGCACAAGTTGCTCCTGGGGAGATTCTGATTTGACACAAGAGGTAAATTTGTCCCCATGAGGACAGTCAGACACTGATATGGTCTCCCAGAGAAGTGGTGGATTCCCTCATTCTGGAAAGTTTGAAGTCTCAGCTCGACAGGGTACTGAGACATCTCATATAAACAATAATATTAGAAGGGTTGAAACCAGATGATCCGTGAGGTCCTTTCCAAGCTGACACTGGAATAATTGTATAATTCTCAAGAGCAGAGGATGACTGCTGCTGGTGCACCCAGAGGAGGGACATGGACTTGCTGCCTGCACAGTCCCAGTGGACATGAACTCCACATTCCCATCAGATTTTTGCTTGACAGAAACAGAGGCAAAGCCTCTGCTCTTGTGTTTGTGCAGAGAAAATAAAACAAGAAGCAAAACAGACATGGCTGGGCTGTGGTGGTGCAGGAATTAGCCTTGCAATTCTCCTTGCCCAGTCCAGCTGAGCTCTCCAAAGCGAGCTCCCAGTTAAGGAACAGTAAAGGTAATTAAGGACTGAGAAGCAGAAAGAAATTCTCTAAGAGACACCCATTCAGCAGGTGGCAAAAAGCCATTGCTCCTTTTCTACCATGCAAATGGCTCATGAGGTGTCAGGAGGCTTAGGAACTGACTTGGTCTGCCAGCAAAATCAAAAGGTTTTTTTTTTATGGTATCAATGCAGACTTTCAGTTATTGATTGGAGAGAGACTTTTAAAAGGGAAAAGGGACAGAGGACCCGTGGGCTCCAAGTCGTTGCTGGGCAGGACTTCCTGAGTTTGACAGGGAAGCACTCTATGCATCCACCGTCTAACTCTGCCAACGTTTCCAATGTTCTAGATCTGAACATTTGCAAATAAGGCTAGAGGATGAGAAGCTGCTGCATGGAGCTTGGTTTGACTCCTTTCTCCCCAACAGACAAGCAGTCAGATGTGGCACTCGTTCCTATGCCAGCTTTCCACCAGCCAGTCCCACACGGCCACTGCTCTGCTCTGTGCACTCTGTCTTGGGCTGCAACAAAATCACTGTGGTGCTTAAAAGGAGAGCTTGCCCAGCTCTGACACACTGCCGACCAGCACACCAAGTGTCCACGAGCCCCACCAGCTCCCTGTCACCTTCAGAAAGGGGATGACAAACGGCCGGAGGGGGAAGTTCGTCGCCTCTTGCAGCTTGCAGTGAAATTCCTCGATTGTCACCGTTGAGTTCTGGGAAAAGAAATTAAGAAATTAATGACAATTTGTTCTTATTTTTAGACACGTGGGAAATAACTCCAGATGAACAGAACTGGGAAGGGAGACTGCATCTGCTGCTGCAGGGCTGACAATATTTGCATCAGATCCTCCCACCAGACTCAGGCCATGGAGCAGAAATGCTGCACCAGGCGAGGGGTGAAGACTGCACACAACCGGGCACTGCCTGGCCCAGGATCCTCCCAGCTCCAGGGCTGGAAGGCAGGGATCAGCTCTAGGAGGCAGCAGGACCCAGCTGGCATCTCCTGCACCCTGGCCAGATGGCCCAGGGCAGGCTGCAGGGAGCCAGGCAGTGATTCCAGCTGCTCAGAGCTGCATGCCTTCCTCTCCCCTCCCTCCTCCCTTTCAGCTCAGCTCATCTAATCCATCCACCATCCACACAGTTACCAACCAGCCCACTGCTGACCCCACTGTCATGGTCTTCCCCCAGCCCAGCCCAGCCCTGCATGCCCTGTGGCACTGTAGGCTGGGTGCTCCCTGGACCAAGCAGCATTTGAAAACCTGCACGTACAAACTCCATCCCAGCAGCAATTACCACAGTCAGTGGTAAGAACAAGTCAGAAGAACCTGGACATGTTAGTGTTTCCTTCCCAAGCTAAGACATGACCCTAATTCCATGGAAAGGGGTGCAAAGAGACCATGGGTTGCTCAGCCTGGAGAAGAGAAGACTCCAGTGGAAGCCTATATAACGAGGGCCTATATAAAAGATAGGGACAAGTGACAGGACAAGGGGTGATGGATTCCAACTGAAAGAGGGTGTGTTTTGGGACTAGGTATAAGGAAGAATTTTTTTTACAGTGAGGGTGGTGAGACACTGGCCAAGGTTGTCCAGAGAGGTTGTAGATGCCCCACCCCTAGAAACATTCCAGGTCAAGTTGGACAGGGCTCTGACCAGCTTGGTCTAGTTGAAGATGTCCCTGCTTACTGCAGGGGGTTGGACTAGATGGTCTTTCAAGGTTGCTTTCCACACAAAACATTCTATGATCCTATGAAATGTATATATATAGTCCTGCAGCAGCAGCAGCCTTTTGCATCCAGTGCTCAAGCCCTGGGAAACCCCTGAGGCCATGGACAGACCCACGTTTGCTCTGCCCATGCCAACCCAGAGAGCAGGAAGACTCCAGGCTGCCTGCAGCAGGTTCCTTGGCTGTGTGCTGAGCCTCCAAAGAAACATGCCAAAAAGCAGAGGTCAGCTCAGGAGCAGCAGCAGCAGGTGCTGCACTGGATGGCAGCTGGGCACCGTGGTGCTGTGCTCCAGGGTATGGTCTTGCAGAGCATCCCTACCAGCCAGTTTGTATATCTGCAAGTATCAGTCATGATTCCTCAGCAAGACCTGTTCGTTTGGTTTCTGAAGGATTTCTTCAGCTCTGGAGAGCTGCAAAAGTCTACGAGGCACCATCACCAAACCCAGTTCTCACCAACCCAAGGAGCGCACAAGGTGCATACAAGGTGCATGTTATTTACCAAGTCTCCTCCTGCAGCTGAACCTTTAGACTGTCACAAACAAAAATAAATGCCTTTGGTAATGCAGGAAAATATGCAATTGCACAAAGCAGCAGCACACCAGAAGCCCAGGACTCCTGTTTTGCAACAGCAGCTTCCCATCTTCTGCAGACCTTAGCACCAGTCAGCCTTGCTGTGCTAGTGGCCTGCTTAAGGCACACAGGAGCAGCCCATCAAGAGGAAAAAAGCCCTTTAAATACATCCCCCGCTCACCCCTACATATTACAAATGAAAGATTTGCAGTGTGAGGATATTCCCTACACACTTGAGAGCACAGAAGCACTCACAGCTTGCTGAAGTGCCTCCTGCTACCACCAGTCCCCAGTCCCTGGGTGCCATCCCTGAGCTGGCACACACCCAGCTTAGGACAGGGCTAATGGAGCAGAGGCTGGAACTGCCATTTCTTTGCATGGAAGCAAATCACAAGGAAACTGATCCACAGTGAGGGTCAGGCAATCAAAAATCTGCACAGGCAAGAAAACCCCTCCCTCATCCAAAGCTACAGGCTCTGAATTGCATGAAAAGTTTCATTTACAAGAGGAATTGGAGAAGCTCAGTGTAGCCCATGACCTGTGGCCTTTATAGAAAAGATTAAAAAAAACCTGGAAGAGTCTGAACTAAGCTCAGCTGCACCCAAGCTCACGCCAAAGCCCCTGGGCAAACAGCTTTTTCAAAAACCCACCGAAGACGAGGAAAAAAATAAAGTCAGCAAGTTCAGCAGACAGCAGAAATAGGAGAGAAGCAAGCAGACAACGTTGGGTAATGTCTGCCTGCAGCCCCTGCCCAGAGTGCTCTGGCAGAGCAGAGCAGCCCCGGGGGACACGTGCAGGGCTTACCACCAGGGCCAGCACCAGGCTCCGGACCTTCTCCCCGATCTCTGGTGAGATGTCGTTGCCAAACTGCTGCAGGGTGGTGAGGAAACGCTTCAGCTTGCTGAGCTGCCGGGCCCCACAGGTGGCTGGGAGCTGCTGGTTGGTCAGTGAAGAGGAGGAGGAGGAGGAAGGGCCATTGCTGAACCGCTGGGGTGGGGAGGGTGCCCCATTCAGGGTCGGGGGGGAATGGTTTATCCCGTTGGGCACTGCAAACAGGAGAGAGAACGTAAGGTTTCTTAGCATCGGGTGGGTGAGTTCCTGTGGTCTGCTGGTTGAGAGGCTCCATCTTCCACCCAAGGACCTGCTGCTGGTGGTTGACTGTTGCCAACACACACAGCAAGAACCAGAGGGCATCCAGAGATAGAGCCACAGAATCACAGTCGTTCCATCCATACCTGTCGGCTTCCAAACCCACACTTTGGGTTGGAAGGGACCTTAAAGGTCATCTAGTTCCAAGCCCCTGCCATGGGCAGGGACACTTCCCACCATCCCAGGTTGCTCAAGGCCCCATCAAGGGCCATGCCTTCTCCTCCACCTTCCCAGAGCTTATGGGGATGCCTTATGAGAACCTCCCAGGCACCTATGTGGGATTTTTTCCCTTCTGGGATGGCTCAGGTGTGATTTAGACAACAGACACTGACTTCCCCAGCATTTCTCTCCTCTGCCAGCCTCTGTTCAGTGAGCTTCATCTCCAGGGCCAGCCAACAGGGCATGCACCTCCATTCACTTTCAAGGCAACCCCAGGGGGACATGGGGTCTGGCTGCATCAAGCTGCTGCTGGGGCAGAGCCAATTGTACTGTTATGCTCAGTCTGAGGACTTAAATGTGCTTTACCTCAAAGTTTACAGCCCTCAGCACAAATTTACCCATCAGCATTTTCTGCTTTGCATCAGGCCAAAAATTACCCCACACAATCCAACAATCCTTCCCAGCACCATCATTTACAAAATCTCACCAGTTCTCATCACTGCCAGGTCCCACTAGCAGATACAGCAGCTCAGGTGCCTCCACCTTGTCCAAGGAGGGCTGGCAGCATCCTGCCCCGTGGCACCCACCCACCTCCCCTCTCCCAGGGATCTACAGGGAGTTTTGCAAACACAGTTGTTTTTCCCAATCTGGTCCCATCTGCAGCTTCGCCTCCAGCAAGCAGCGAGCATGTCAAAACAGACTGAAGGGCTGGAAGTTTGGGAACTTGGCAAGGGATTAGAATAAATTGTTGACATCCTCACGCTGCTGTTGTGCAATCTAAAGCCCCGTCTGAAGAGCAGCTGTGTGCGTGGGGCCCCAGCTCTACACAAACCCAGAATTTTAGAGGTGAAAAGTACATCATTGCAAATATAATTTTAGCTGATGCAGTGGGTTAAGCCTTAAAAGCCCAGCCCTGAATTCCTCATGGATGCAAATGTTGAAGAGAAGGTCAGAAGCTATAAAACTCTTTGAGATGACAGCATTCAGAGGAGAAGCTCTGAAGCCACTCAGCAGAGCTGCTCCTGCCACACAGGGCAGGGGAAGATTGTGATGGAGCAACAGCTTGCAAAAACAAAAACAAACAAACAAAAGCTGCCAGAATTTCCACTGCAGCTTTGCAAGGATCAGAACAAATCCTTGTGACCCCATGAAAGCTTTTCAGAGGAGGCAGAAGGTACTTGAACAGTTAAACCTCCTCGGGCACAGCAGGGTCAGAGGCTGGAAAGGCTCCATACACCTGGACCTGCTGTGGTGAGCACAGAAAGGAACCCAAGAAGATTAACCAGAGTCAGTTAGATGGAAGGGAAAGATAAGGCTCAAGAGATCACCAAAGGTGGTTCCTGCCAACCAAGGGGTAACAGGCTCTTTGGGGGCATGACAAAGACATGTCCTTTTGTAGCTAGAGAAAAGATGAAACAAAGGCAAAGACCAGGACTGAGAGGACAGAGGTGCAAAGGCAAAGCCAGTTCATGGCTTTTGTTACAGAGCAATCCAGCCTGACAAAACTCCTGCCCACAGCTGCTTGCCCAGACCTGCAAAGGGCCAGAGACATCCTGCAGACATGGCACATACCCACACGTATTAGCTGCCATGGAGAGCCAGCAAACATTGATGGGGAAGGCAAGGCTTCTGGCAGCTACTCATAAAGAGCATTTATTTCACAAGTGTTATAAACAGGGGGGAAAGCCACCCAGAGCAGCTCGTGTCAGGCAGCAGACCTGTCCAGCTCCAGGCTGGCCAGCAGCCTCCACTCAGGCACTTTACCCCTTCTCAATTTTGCTTCCTCTTCTGCTTTCAAATGAAAGCCCAAGGAGAGCAATGAGCTTTATTCATACCCTGGGAGGAGCAGGGGCTGTGTGACCCCTGGGGGCTGGGGGGCTGATGTGACACCAGGACAGGGGAATGGGCTGGCTGGGTGCTGCTGTTAGCCCCAGACCCTCTAACTGCTCTCTGTGTTTTTTGGCTCACCCTGCCTGACTCCCCAGCAACCGGCGTTACCGCAGGGTGCTGGCAGTTATCTGATCCTGCACATCACCAGGATCTGCTCCACCACAGACCACAGCTGGGACCTCTGCTTCCTACTGAGTGCTGGAGCAAGCAAGGTGGTGTAAAGAGAGTGGTGGGATGACTGAATGTGGGGAGAGGAGGATGCTAAATTCCCGGGAACATAAAGGTCATCATCTAGGGTCTGCACTGGTACATCCTGCCTTACATTCTCAATAATTTTGCTGTTTCTCCCTCCCTCTTGTTAGCGATGCACAGGCAGGCATGGCCTTCCTCCAGCATGCTCCTCCTCACATGCCCAAGCTGTGGGCTTTCCAAGGCAGGGCACACTCCCTGACTCTGACCAAGAACTTCTGGCACAATTGAGAAATACAAAAAGTGAGAATGAACTTCACCACAGGTTGCATCTCTAATCTCTCTCAGAAAGAGCCAATTAAGTCATTTGCAATCAGCTCTTTGGCCCTTAGCAGCGTGCCAAGCAACCTCATTGGAAAAATTAATTTCTGTCACTTTGCTAATGGTCTTTTTCTGCCTTAGCAAAAGGAGAGACATTAAAATCCCCTTGGCACATAAAGATGGGGACAATGTGTCTGGCGGGATAACCCGGTGATTAGTGCTACTGCCAGCAGCACACAGCCCAGCAGTGTGAGGGGCTGGATTGCACAGCTCTGAAACCCACTGCCAGCCTGAGGAAACTCTGAGATATCTCAGACACCACTGTGGACAGCACAGCCATGCAGAACCAGCCAGGGAGATGCTCAGCACTGGGGGACAGAGGTGAGGAGAGCCTGGAAAATATGCACGTGCCCTGTGCTGGGGTGAGGTAACTCCATCTTCAAAGTAAAGCAGCTTTGCTCCTGAACAATGATTTTTCAAGGTTATTATTAAATGGCTTAAATGTTCGATAAGGGAGAAAAAAAGTCTTCCTGTGCTATAAGAAAAGGCTGTGCATCCATCCCACCCATGCAGTCACCCCTGCAGCACCCTGCTAGAAGTGGGTGTGAGGCCCTGTGACAGCTGGACCAGGATGGGCTGTGGCTGAAGAGGGAAGATGATAAAGAGAAGATAAAGTAAAGAGGCTCTGGATGGACAGCAAAGAATTTCTGAGGCTTGGAAATTAAAAAAAACGAAAAAAAAAAAACCCTTTCTAATCTCAGATGCAGAAATGCTATCTGCACAGCACAGCAGGAACTAACTCCTCCAAAAGATAAGAGTGCAAAGCCTGGCTCTTGACTTGTTTGAAACTGACCTGATAGAAAACTTCAATTTCTTAAGGAATTCATGGCAGAAAGCACGGTGCACCTGCATGAAGAGGGACTCATGGCAGCACCAGGAGCAAGGCAGGAGCAGCAGGGGTGTAAGCAGGGATTAGAGCCCCTGTGACATGTCCTACACATTAGAGCAGGAAAGCCCCAGCCCCCTGTTCCTCAGAGCCATGCAGCACTGCTAACACTCATCCTGGACAATGCTGAGACATCCCTGGTGGCTTCTTCTAGCAGAGCCTTTCCTCCAGCTAGAGCTGGTCCCGGGGACAAGCAGCATTACTGGGGTCTTACGTGCAGCTGGGGTGAAGGACACTGGCCGGGGGCCACCGGGGTTGACGGGAGGCAGTGGTGGCATGTTGGAAGGAGAGGACCTGGACTGGATCTTCACTTCCACAGGCGATCCAGGCATCACTGGCACCCTCTTCTCACCAGCAACTGCAGAAAGAAAAGGAGGTAATGCTTAGTCACAGTCACAGCAAAGCATTTCCCCAGCCAGCACACCAAGCACAGTTGCAAGGATGAAGATGAGAGGCAGGGAGTGGGTCACACAAGGCTCCCACATTGCTCTGCATGGCCCAGAACATGGCCTCCAGCAGGTGGGCAGGAATCTGGGGTGCAGCAGGTGTCCCCAGAGACTTCAGGAAGGCTCAGGATGCCCATGCTCACCATTCCAGTCTCTTCAACATTTCCTCAAAAGTATTTCTGCCTCTCTGCTTTGTTTTTCCCCAACTGAATATCCCCTTGACATTGCCCAGATGTGTCCACAGGCACCTCACCAGCACAGGGGGGCTGAGGTTTCACCTCCAGCCTTGCTCCCCTCCCTGCACAAGCACACTCTGAAGCAGCCACTTTGACAAGCAGCTCTCTGACCAGTTTTACACATTTCCTTTTTCAGAAGAAACCTCATAACGAAACCACCCTGCACCTCCTGTACCTCAGGCTGGGCTGGTCCCAGCTGCTCAGTGCCCCCTCCCCCTGTCAGCACCCAGGCAGCTCTGCCTGCACCCTGCCTGCATCTGAGGTGGCCTCTCCAGAGGAACTGCAACTCTGCAACAGGCCACACAGGTTTGGGGTGGGTGCCCACCTGGTGTGCAGGGAGCTTTGGTGCAGCTGTGCAGTCACAGGGATGTAAGGATGAGCCAGGAGCAGCTCTCCACATCCTATCTCCTGCTGACAGTCTCCAGTGTCTGACACAGTGCCAGCTCACACCACAGCTTCTTTTTCAGCCCCTGAGGGTCCCTCCTGGGGACACAGGCTCTGGTGGGATGTCCCAGCTCAGCTAAACGGTATGGCTGTGCTCCTGGCTCCAGTGGAGAAAATCAGCCTCAAAAAGCATCCCTGGGGGGGGGAACAAAGGAAAGCAAAGGAGGAACTTTGTATTTGCACCAGCCTTGGAGTTCTTTTGGGATATTTTTCAGGGAGTTGTTTTGGGGGTTTCTTTTTTGTTTCTTAAATCCAGACAGCTCAGCAGACAAAGCCTGAGCACCTCTACAGTGCAGCTCCCATGGGAGGCAGCACCACCCCAGGGCTTCTCCACATCACACCGCAGGTGGCTCTGGAGCTCATGTCCCTGGACACCCTCAGAGGTGACCACTGCTCCCTGCCCATCTCCTTCCATTAGCTCACTAATGAGTTGTGACTGGGGCTCTCAGTGCAGCCCTGGCAGTGGGCACAGCCAAAACCAAACCATGCACAGGGACCCTGTGCCACCCCGGATCAGTCCCAGTGCCTCTAAGCTACTGAAGAGCAGTATTAAATCACTTGTTCTAATCTCATTAAATAAGAGCACAATCTGATTTGTCATCCCCAGTTTTTACAAGGATCTGTCACCTGTAAGATATTCAGCTTTCAGGTCCTGACAAAGCAATCAAAACACTGTATTCCCACAAAGCGGAAGAGCGCTGGATGGATGGCAAAGTTTTGCACCGAAATATGACAAAACCTGCCACTTTCCAACTCCTGAAAACAAAAATTCTGCTTTGCAGAGCAGAGAAGATGAAAACTCACACCTGAGCCCTTTGTGCTTCTGGAATCTGCCCTGGGAGCCACCAGTCCCTGCTCTGCCACCACACACTAGCGTGAACTGGCTCAGTTATTTTCTTTAGGATAAGTCATCACTAATGACAGAAAAGTAACAAATCAATTTTGTTATTCCAAACAAGCTTGCTTGTTTGCTTGTTGTGGTTTTTGTAGTTGTTGTGTTGTGGGTTTTGGTTTTTGTTTGTTTTTTTTTTCTGTTTGCAGGATGATTTGTGGAAGGGGGAGCAGAGAAAACCCATGTTTTCCTGTACTTTCAGGGCTGGAATGGCTATAAAACTTGTGTCTACAATACTACCATAGTAGGGAGCTTGTGTCTTTTTTCATTTAAGAAAAAAAAGAATTTCTAGGCTTTGCTTTCATCAACAAGGTGGGGAGACACCAAAGCTGTGGGAAACTGCTATTAATTTTAACATTTAATAACTGTGTTGACAGAAAATTGTAAAACTACTATTCACTGACATTTGGTCCAACTGTCACACAACTGAACATTGATGTGCAGACTCCCCCCTGCCACATCCATGCATGAATAAGACTTTCAAATTAATAACAATGTACTGATGTAGAAACATTATTACCAACATAGGTCCCTATTCCAGCAGGTGAATTTACTGACAAGAGCAGGAGATGAACTCCTGCTTTCCCTGCCACTCAAAATAAATGCAGTAGAAAAGTGAGAGAGCAGGTTTTGTGCATTAAGTTAGGGGGGTTTCTACCACAGAACATCTGAGTTCACACACTCAGGCACGAAAACGTTGACCCAGATTTTTTCAATGAAAACAGCACTAATTCTGCTTGCTCACCACTGGGTACCAGCTGCCTGATGGCCATCAGGGGGTGGGAACCTCTTTGCTCAGCATACAGGAATCACCACAAAGCCCTGAACTCCTACACATCACCACGACTTGTCTGCACGTGGTCCAGGGAGAGGAACATCAGATGTGGTCCATGAGCTTCTCTGGAAGCTCTCTGCTCCCCTCTACACCTGCCCAGCTTCAGGGCATGCACAGGAAGCTACTGAATTGTCCCTGCCTGCAGCCAGCCCCTTCCTACCACATGCTCCAAATATCAACATTTTCCAACCCCTCAGCCTCATCTCATCTTCCTCACCCCCTTCCTGTGAAATCCACTTCTCAGGAGTGTATGGACAGCCTGACAGCTGCCATGCTCTGGAGAGAAACAAAGCATGCAACCAATTCTTAAGGTTTCTCCTCTTTCCTCCTGAAGCACTCCTAGGGCATATTAAGAAAGTAGAACTCATCAGGCTAATTTAACAAGGGGGCAATTAAAAAAAAAAAAATTGGAATTAATTAGGAAAATTATTTGGAATGTATAACCCCAAAATAAAACTAGCTACTGCATAAGACACCAAAGCCAAAGCCCACAAGCAGCCAACACCTTCTTTATCAAGCTCACTCCTACAGACAAGAAGCAAACAGGATTGTTAAATTTAAAAGCTTCCTGTTAATGACCTGGGGCATCCATAAAAACAGATCAAAAACATCTTTCCAAAACTCCTCATTTTTAGCCTGAACACATCCATTTAATGAGACTCATGTGAGCAAACCAGACTGCCAACAGGGACTCGAGTCAGCCTCAAGTTGATCTGGATTTAAAAAGGAGCCTGTGAGATGGTCCCTGGAGAAACACAGCCTTCCCCACCTGTTTCTTCCACATTTTACTGTTCAGAAATATCTACTGGCTCATCAACGACAACGTTGTGGTGCTCCCTCCAGATGCACAGAGATGATGCTGAGATGCACTTCAAAATGCCTGCAAGTCACTCCACGGTGTCAGTCATCTGAAATCATGCTAAGGAGTCAAATGACAGATATATCTTATGCTCTAGGAAGCATAATTCTTGTAAATTATGGAGTGTTCTAAGTGTCAGAGCAGGACACCTGCCTAAACAGGAAACATTGGGTTGCTTTCCTTCAAAAATTCCTCCTTCCAAACCCAACATGGACTTAGCAACATTTCCAAATACTGCGCTGTTATTTTTCAGGTGGTGCCTGCAGGACCCACTTTCAATGTGTTTACTGCACAACACTTTTGCTATCAAGCTGCCAAATGTTAAAACTTTGCAGAGACATGTGCTCAACCTGCAAAGGTTAACCAGGGAAAGAGGTGGCTGGGTGGGAGAGCTGCCTTCCCAGCCTCAAAAATGCCAGAGTTTCATGTGGAAAGACGAATTGCTCAGAGGAAATGAAACCCAATCATGGAGATGCCATTCTGGTCTTGGCTTGATGAAAGAATTTAATGTTCTCCAAAAGCTGATGGAACCCAAAGACCAGACTGCACAGCAACTGGAGTTTCAGATCTCAGATGCTGCAGAGCTGCTGCCTGGCTCTGGCCAGCTGCAGGCACAGAGCAGTTTGTGCTGCCTGCCCTAGATTCACATATCCCATTTAAGGAGCCCCGGTGTGCAAGAGACTAGGAAGGCCCAGAGCTCTGAATACACCTGAAGCTCTTCATCCCTGGGCCCTCCAGCAAAGGCCCCAGTTCCATCTGACTCCCTTGGCCTGCACCCTGTTTGCTTGGCTGCTCCAGTTCTCACCCTAGTGTAACAAACTTAAAAAGGAGCACATGTTAAGATGAAGTGCAACTGATGATTTTCCTTTCTGGAGAGGAGGAAGAGCTAAATGAGACAAGAGGCCAGCATGCCATGAGAAAACCTGGAGCCTCCACTGGTCCTTGGAGAAGTCCAACTCCTGAGGTCCTGGCAGACCTCGGTTCCAGCTCTCCAACATGGCAGCACATGTTAGAGGGTGCATTTTCAACACCCACTTGAGACATCTTTTTAATTTTCTTTAAAGAAGTGTTCAGTACAAAGAGAGTGTTGCTGTGACTGGTAACCTCTGAAGAATGGCTAGCATTTACTCACATTCTATACTGCATGAAGGAGCCACTATATTAATCTCTTTGTGCCTGTGGGTTTGAGAAAAGGCAGAAGAAAAAAAATAGTGACAAGTCCACTGGAATTGCAATTAATCCTTAAATGCCTCTGGCAATTAGAGAATAAACTAAGTGACGAAAAAGAAACACAAACACTGCAGGAGGAAAATGGAATGTTACCTCCCCCCAAAAGCAAGATAAGAAATGGGAGAAGAAAGCCCCGAATAACCCTGAGGGGTATCCAGACACAAGCAGCCACCTCCACACCCACTTCTCAAAGTTCAAAATACAGTTCCAACAGACAGCAGAATGATAGCAGGATGGGAGATTTACATTTGCTAACAAAAAGCAGATTGTGAACCTGTCTCACATCAATCCCATACACCCGGTAGCTTTTCACAGAGGTGATGGGAGCTCTGAAGTGCCTGAGGCTGGAGGGGCTCTGCAGAATAATGCTAAAGAGAGAGCCTTGACCTACCTGTGGCAGCAGAGCTGTGAGCTTCCTGAGGGCAAGGGAAGAGAGAAGGAGCAACTGCTATGGTGCAGGAAATGTGGATGCTTTATATGAATTTACACCCCAGCATCTGCAGGGGCACAACTTAACACCATCCAGTGAACCCCATGAGTGAGCACATGCAGTATGTGCAGGCTCCTGAACCCTGCTGTCAGCTCAAGACAGAAGAGTCTTTCCTCCCCCCTGATGGGAAATGGATTTCAGTCAGTGGCTGGATGTTAGGAGGCACACACACCATGAACATTGGTACCATTTTTGATGCAGGTGTATTCTCCTAGGTTCACTCATTTATAAATAAGATACACGGAGTCTGAACTGCTTCTCACCAATCTGTTTGCCAGAATACAGATCATGTTTCAACTTGAGCCAAAACACAAAAATTGTTGGAAGAAATAAAACACATTAAACCCGAGGCAGTGCTGCCCCCCTGGAGGACACACAGGTAAGGGTTTGCTTCTCCCATGTGCAGTTTGTAGGATGAAGAAAGCAGGCTCAAAAATCAGACCTTGTTAACAAGGCTTTGCCCTCTAGGTGGTTAGATGCCAAGTCTATAAATTAACAAATTTTGGATTTAGTTGATGCCTTTTGGACAAAAGACTGTGCACAAAGGTTTGCCCCTGTAGAAGCACATAGTGGTCTCAGACAGAAAGAAGGGGTGGAATTGGAGCAGATGTTCTTGACTTTCATCTAGAACAGGCAGAATACACTCATAATCTAAAGAGCTGTCCTCACCTCAAGAGGTTCAGAGCCAAAACTTCATACTGCCTCTTGAGGGCAAGGGACTGGAGAACCATCCCACTTAGAGGATCAGAGGTTAAATCTGGCAGGAGAAATCCTTTGGTCACCCAGATGCCAGGTCCAAGGTCACTAGGGATGCTCATTCTGAAGCCAGCTGGACAGATGGACACCTTCAAAGGTGATGCATCCCATCCCAAAACACCCATCAGAACCAGGGAGATAAGCTACACTCCAGATGCACCTCTCTTTCCTCTGGCCCTACCACCTCAGGTGACCACCCCATCTAGAGGAATCAAATACAGGTCAGAAAGATCAGCACTTCCTAGAAACAGCCTTTGCACCCAGGGTTTGTTTCCCCTCCATTTACATGGGTCAGAGCCTCTGGTTTAAAATAAAGCAATGCAAAGCTTGTCTGAACAGCTAGAGAACATTCAAAAGAGGAAAGCAAAGGAGAGGCACATGTCAGTCCCCTCCCCAGTGGCTGCCAGGTCCCTGCCTCCTGCCCAGGAGAGCTGCTTGAAGGTAACTCAGGAAAAAGCCAGGAAAGGAGCCCAAAGCCATCCGTTCTAGCCCAAATGCATCTGTGCTGAAAAGGCCCCTCTGCAGTTGGCTGACGTTGCAGGGTTCCCTGGTGACAGTCTGAGAGGCAGCATCAGTGTAACCTGACCTGATAATGTAAATAGGGTGAAATGAAATATGGTTTGCCACCTCCCCAGCTTTGGAGAATGTTTATTTTGAATAACATGCTTATCTGCTCCAACTGCTCACCATCTGTTTTCAGTCTCCACCAAGCTAATATTTTTCACATTTAGGAACTGAGAAATTGGAAGAATTACATTTAAATTTTATTAACATCTTTCCTCCGCTCTAAGGTTGCCTTTCCCTCCCCTTGATGGCTCTGAGCCATCTGTAGAGCACCTTTGCTGTTCTCCAAGGCATGCAGATGAGAGCTTATCAACATGCAAAGCAAGAATAACTCAGACTTCCAGAAGATGCTGTTTACTGCTACCCCACTGCAATCCCTCCATCATCTGCTTCCAGCTTCCCCCAAGCCCAAGCCGAAATCACATCGCCAAGGAAAGAGACAATATATTATCTTCTTCCAGCATCACTGCATCAAAAAGCAACGAAGTGGGCAGATAAGCATCAGAAACAAGGCAGCCAACACAGCAGCATCAGGGGAAAAAGAACAATTGAGTGAGTCCAGTTTGGTGGAGAGGGAGATGTTTGCAGTCAAGATTAAATTTCTGTACAAATATTGACATTTATTTGAATGTAGGGTGGTTTCCAGAGCTTTCCCCCAGTCTGAGTCAATAAATGATAATTTACAACCAGAATGGGGAGACACAAGCATGTCACAAACAAGTCGGCAGCAAATGCTGAGGTCCTCCTCCAGCCTTCCTCCACAGCCAGGCACAGAATTGGCTAATAGGTTACTACAGCATCTGCTGCAGTGGGTAACTGGTGTCCCTATACAGATACTTCCTCCACTAAATATGATCAGCCTATTTTTACCCCATTTAGCTCAGTTTTATAGCACCTCAAGGCTCCTGAGCTGAAGATGCTGTGGGAGTGGACTCAGCACCTCGCAGGAGAGCATCGTATCACACAGGAGGGAGCTGCTGAGCCTGGGACAGGCATTTTATAAATCAAAAATAAACGCATGTATCTCCATTGCCATCTATTCCTCTCCCACACACAGCTGTTTCACTTTAAATCTCAATTCAATGTGAAACTCAGATAGAAGAACTTGAAAGAGCAAAGTATGTTATCACTTGCAACCAGTCCAGAAAGCAGTTAATAAGAGAAATAAGATTAATAATTTATTCCTGAAGGCAGACTGCAGATCTCTATCTGTCCTGCCCTTCAGTGATTTTATAGAACCCTATTAATGTGCCTGACTCACTGGTAGCATGGCTGGACTTTACAGCAATTCATCTCTGCTGTGCTCCCACCCAACACCAGCTCTTCTCTTGCCTCAGCTGCATCAGACCCACCCTGCATGGCACCCTCATCTCCTTAATTCTGGTTCCCTCTTTGTCCACAGACTCATCCCAGGGCCAGCAGTGCAAACCCACGGCTGCAGGATCCATCCTACAAAAGCTTGCATCCAACAGCCCCAGGGGGGGTTATTCAACAGGGCCCTCAAACTCCAGTTGCTTCTACAAGGACACAAAGCACTTTTGGTGTGGTACCCTCCATCCTCCTGTTCTCTTTTCCAGGAAGGAGTGAGGCAATAGCACTCAGACTGCAAAGGCTGCCCTAAAAAACATTTACACACATGCAGCAGCCCCCTGAGAGCTGCTGCTGTTTTTACCAACACTCCATAGCAATTCCCTTCCCACACTTCTACTGCCCATGCAGGTAAGTTTCAGGGACCCAAGTTCCTCTCCTGACATCCCTGCCAAATGCTTTTGTCCTTGGCTGCCTCAAAAGGATGCAGTGAGCACCCCTGCAGAGCCTGCCATGGGAACCCTCCCCATCCTCATTCACCATCACAGACAGCCACCCCAACAGGAGGGATATCCTGGAATTTATCCCAGACGAATATAATCCTGGAACCCAAATTGTACAGAGCAGACAGCATCTCGGTTTTAGGATGGGAAATGCTCTGGAGATCAGGGGGAGTGCTCCTCCCTCCCCATAGCCACCCCTCTATTTGCTCAGACCTCTTTGGCTAGGGCTATAACCTGGAACCCTGGCAGTGCAGCTGTGTTCTAGCAAAGCCAGAGATGCTCCCTGATCCATTGCATTAGCTACTGCTGAAGTATTTTGGTAGTTTTTCACTAGTTCCATTTAAAGTTAAAGAATCAAGGCTTTTAAAAAAATAATAATTATTTTAAATCACCCCCTCCTATTACAATATCAAGAAATATTTACTCCTCCGCACTATTTACTTAGTAAGCTAAAGCACTCTGAATGAAAAATGAAAGCAGTTATCAACCAGGCAATTACCACAATCACAGAAAAATGAGTTCTTAAAAGTCTCAGCCTACTGCACTGCTCTCCAAATCCTCTGACTCCAAGTGAAACGAGGGTGGTGGGAGCAAATTTTCCAGATGGGAACATCTGTCTCTCATTTGCCACGGGCAAGATTAACAGCTCCTGAGTCCAGTGGAGCCTGGACACAACACATACAAGAGACATACCATTTACAATGAGACAAACAGCTTGGTATCACAGATTTGTTTTTCTTTTCATATGGTTATTTTGTGGTGCTTCTACCTACAGAGAAATGTCATGTCAGGAAAAAAAAAAAAAGACAGCCTCAGTTTCACTTAAGAGTGAATGCTATACATAGCAAAAGTGAGAATTATGTTAACCATGCATACACGAAGGATATACAGCACTTTTACCATCTCAGCTACTTTGTAGATACAAAAAGGAATTTGAAAAGTTGGTTTTAAAGGCTTGCCCCCCAAAAGGTCTACAATTGCTCTCTGCCCAGAGCATAAAGGCCATGCATGGGGTGATTCACCCCTCCAGAGTCCACAGAACAAGCACCAAGTCTACTCCAGAGAGGAAGAAGTGGTTCAGCATGTGGAAAACTCAGAGCTGAAGGACACACTAGCCCAGCAATAGGACCAGAAGTCAGCTCCTAGCAGTAGTATTCTCCAAGCTCTGGTGCAGTGCAGGGTGAGGAAGGCAGGCAGGTTGTTCTGTCCTCACCAGCCACTCACCCACCTGTGATGCTGCCCAAACCCAAGTGTCAGACAGCACTGCTCCTTCCTGCCACGGCTCAGCAGCACAGCAAGCCAGCTAGGCATGCAAGGGGTGCCAGATGTGCCAGCCCTCCTCTGCACTTCAGTGCCAAAGCCACCAGCTCTGCCACTGTCCCATGCCCAGCACGGGCACACTGCAACTTTCCTTCCCAGCCTCAAAAACCAGTGACACAGCAGACACTTAACTGAAAGGTAAAATACTAAACAGAAAATCCGTTCTGTCCTGGCTCAGACCAGGACAGTTCCTCAGCAGCACTTTGTGATTGTAGCTGTACCCATTACAGCAAGTCATAAACTCTTATCTCTAATTAACGGCCCAGTTCTGGAGGTCTATTCCATATCCACCAGCTTTATCTGGCATAAGCCTTCCCTGGAAGAGGACCAGCCCGTTGTACAGGGTAACAGCAACATTAAATGCAGCTCATTCTGAAACAGAACACAAGTGCTGAAAAGAAAAAGCCTCAGAACTGATGCAACTGCCTTTAAAATTTTGTTTTTTGCAAGCACTGGTTTTAAACCCAAGTTGTGCTGAACTCTGCTGAGGTATAAGGGAAATATCATCACCAAAAAGCCCATGTGTTAGACAGAAGCACAACTGCACATTGTTTAATTTTAGGAGTGGAAATCTTTTTTTTCTTCTTCTTCTTCCTTAGGCTAAACACCACCTAGTAAATAAATAAAGCTGCAATTCTTGTACCTGTAAAATTCTGGGTGATCCAAGAAGGAGGAAGCAGAGCAAAACAACCTCTAACTTTTAAAAGTGTCTTCTACCTTAACAGAGGCTTTGAGGCAGCCTTTGGGATGCGATTTTATCTAGCACTCATAAGGCCTTTTAAAACTTGGATGCTGGCCATTGAACAAGCATTGAACAAGCAGTTCCACCTTTCTGCTCTCCAGATGAAACTCATCTGCACCAAGCTCCATTTTGTTACCTTCCTCTCCAACCCAGCATAATGAGAGAAGTGGTGGCAGAGGTTTAATTGGCATCCCCTTATAACTTGTTAGCTTTGAAGGGTTCTCCACAGCTCACAATGGTCAAAAGAAATGCACCCACTGATTTAAACAGGCTGCAGAGCAGCAGAGATGATGGAGGAGTCTCCTAGGAATGTCCCTGCTGCAACTGGGGGAACCCTGGCCACCACAAAGCACCCCATGGTGCCACCACAAAGCACCCCATGGTGCCACCACAAAGCACCCCATGGTGCCACCACCACTGCAGCCCTCACTGGGCTTCTCTGGTTGCAGGGGTTTGGAGGAGCCTCAGGAAGGCTGTAGGGCTGTAGGGCTGTCTCACCCAGGCAAAGTATTCCCAGAGGGTTTGGCTGCTGTGCAGCTTCTCTGCAGCACAAAAGTATGGATGCTGCAATGAGATGTGTCCAAGCAGGCCCAGCCTCAGCTCAGCCTTGATGATGGAGCATCAGCAAGACCTGGACCGAAGGAATTGAAGCCACAAATTCATCTTATCACTGCTCAACAAACTCCATTTGCAAGTCTGGGACCCCACACCTCCTTGGCTGCCCTGCTCTGTTCTGTAACCGAACTGTTCAGAAAAGGGGAATCTGCAAAAACATCATTCCAGCAGCAGCTGCAGCAGCGATGCTGTGATCCTGCAACACTTCCCTGCTCAATGGGCTGTGCCCAAGAGCCACAGAGCCACATGCCCAGTGAGGCCACAGCCCCAGCACTGCTAAGAGCCACTGCTAAGAGCCCAGGTGAGTGCTGTGGCTCTGGCATTCCCGTGGCTTTCCAAGTTTCCAACCCAAACCCCTTTGCAGGGGATTTTTGCAGGGTCCTGCAGCTATCACACTGTGAGTCTGGCTCATTCCTGGAAGCTGGGAAAAATTTAAAGTAGTGATGGTCTCACTGCCTGGTGGTTTACATCCCGGCTCTCAGTTTCCGTAGGAAAAATCAAGTTGAGGAAGAGGATGCAGTTTTCCAGCCAGTTCTGTGAGAAAAGTAGCAGGCACTGAGAGAGATGCTGTTTCTGGTCAGGGCAGTAAACCCCTTGGCCCCAAGGCTTCCCACCAGTGGGTTCCCTCTCTGCTCACACCCTATTCCCAAATCATTTTCCTCTGAGAAAAGCATCACATCCAACAGGGCCCATTTCAAGTCCTGGTGCATTTTTAACCCCTGATTCCAAGTAGCCAAGTGCTGTCACCTCAACACCCTCCTGCTCTCCAGTCCACCATGGGGGAACTCCCAAGGACATCATAACCATGAAGCCTTTAGGATCAAAACTGCAGGTTTTCTGCTGCCCTTCAGAGCCCACATGAACCAGGAGGGGGATCAGGAGACATCACGAGCAAACCCTTCAGTGGCTGATGCTGGGGTGGGCTCTGCTGTCCCAGCAGCACCCTGTGATGGCATGGCCTGGGCTGGCAGAAAGCTGATAAGAACCTCAGAGAAACCAGAAATGCTTCAAACACAGCAGCAAGAGGGGAAAACAAGCCTCCCTGGGGAGAGACAGCCCCTGCCCCCCTTGTCTTTTTACCTGAGCATCCCTGAGATTAGATTGCACCTCCACAGCAAAGCTGCCTCGCTGGGCACAACAAATGTGGGCACAAGTTCTCAGTTCTGCACTACTCAGCCTGATGGGAGAGGCAACTACAGCCATACCTGGCAGAAACCAAGAGCCTACCTAGGGCAGAGCCATCCAGTTCCTAGACAGGGGAACAGCTTGAAAATCATCTGAGGGGAAAGAGTCTCATTTAAACTAAGAGGATGTATTCAAAATCATCACAAATTCCTCTTAAAACTGTCCAGTAATTGAAGATGTAAGAGCTTTAAATCTGGTTACTAAAGATGTACAAGAAGAGGTTTAAGTCAGAAGCTTTAAAACAAAGATTTAAGAATATATCTCTCAGTCTTCCATCTTGCAAGCCCTGCTTGATGATTTGGTTTCCACCACTATAAATTAACCTAAAAAACCACCACTGACCTCCAAAACCAGCCAGGACTGAGCAAATCTGGATTTCCAATAGCATCATGAACACCACTGAGTGTTTGAGGAACTGAAGCTAATGAGAACTGCTCCAAGAGATCTGGTGCCCAAGAGGGAAGGGTATCCAGTGAGATAGCAAATACTCAAACTGAGTAATACAGGAATTGGGATAAACAAGTCCATGCATACAAGACAGACTCAAAAGTACCAGCATCAGAAGCCCAAGCACCTCTGCCAACAACTAGCAAATAACACCACTGAAACAAAGCAAGGTCTTTGCTTTCAGATGGGAGAAGATCTCAAGAGAGAACACGACATTTAATCCATAAAAAACAATATCAGAGAGAGGCCCAAATAAATACCAAGGACACTCAAAGCTATTACCAAAATCCTGAATTAAACTAGAACAACCAACCTGTTTGTAAAGCACACAACGGATACAAGTCCTCATCACTTGAAGAATGCAGCAGGACCACAAGCTCATAGCTGAGGTGAAACAGTCATCTTCACAAAAACAAGCCCATCCCAAAGCAAACCCCTATCCAAGCTCTACCCACAATGAAGCAACCAAGGAAGGACAATGTCCCTTGAGCCCCTGAAGCTATATTGTTTGCCCCCTTTTACAGAAATAAAGCAGTCCAACAGGGAGTCTTCCTTCTCTGGATGAAGGCTGAGGAGCAGGAGGTCACCCACCACCAGCCACCTCTAGGGCTAAAGTTCCACCAAACTTTATCCAAAACCAGGCAAGCTGCCCAGGAAATCAAGAAAGAACTTAGAAAAGACTCAGGATGTATTTTTTCACCCCTCATTATTTACAACTTCCTACAAAGTCCAAATGGAGGACCACAACTGTCCCTCAGCCCTAGAGCCCCCCATGGCTTTGCTGTTGTCAGCAGTGCTGCACACACCAGCTCCCACCTTGCCACCCCAGCAATGTACCTGAGCTAACCAAGCCCCACGAATCATGCTGGAACTCCCACTGGCTCTCCTGGGAGCACACCTCATCCACTTGGGTGCTCAGTACATTAACTACTGCCCAGCTAATATTCCTGATCAATAACACCCACAGGAGCCCTGCCAAGTTGACAATTCTGCCTCTTAAAAACACTCCTCACATCACTACAAAAATTGCTCTTTCCCCTCACACCAAACCAAACCAGCACATGGAAAGCTTGGCAGCATCTCACGGAGCTGGAAGCAGAGGAGCAACACACGTAGGGATGGGTTGGAGAGGTGTTCAGGAGTATGCAGATGGGCACCCCCACTCCTTTAGGAGTACCAGCAGCCAGCAGCTCCTCCAGAGCCCAGCCACGGGGAGATGCAGGGGACAGCACTGCCATTATGGCTGACTTCTTGGTCTCTTCAGGGAATGACCCCAGCAGAGTTGGATGACCAGCAGTAACTGTCTCTGCTGTGCCTCCTTCCTCTCAAACAGCAGAACAGGAGATTTTCAATGGATAACCTCTGGAGATTCAGTGATGCACAGGGACCAGAAGGTGCAGGTGCTGGCTCAGCTGCTGATGCTCTTGCTTTCAAAGCCTCACAGCAAAGACTCTCCAACTCATCATTCTTAGGGTTATCCTAAACTGTTTACTACTAACCTGCCTTAGCCTGCTCACCACCGCCAAAGACTATGTTAACCAACAGGCACAACCCCCAAAACTGCAAGAGCAGGAAACACAGAGCCCACCCTGCTAACTAACAAACACCTGGGATTGTTCTAACCTGCTCTCTTCCTCCCATGGTCACAGCAAAGCCTGTGACACTGAGCCTATAAATTTCCTCTAATGATGCAGCAGCAAGGCAGAGACCCATCTGTGCTTGGGCACAGGTGAGACTTTCCACTATCATGTAAGTGCAGGCTGCCTTTCAATTACATTTATCAGTCCATTAGGCAAATTACATTTGCATATGAGAGGATAACTGGGAAGTCAAGAAACAGGCTTTGAAGTAAAATACATTTTATAACCTACATATCCCTGGGAGGATGTGGGCAGTGAGTTTGCTGTTCACCCCAGGGCTGTGCTTGATGTTTGTGCTCTCCAGGTTTCCTCTTTTAGGGCTGGATTATTTGTGAGGACAATCCCTCCACCACACAGATCTGAAGGCAGATGAAGACATCTGCATAACCTGCATCCCTACCTCCTTGAAAATCTGCCCATTTCTGCAGGGCTTTGCATCATTTGCAACCTCTGCCTTGCAGTGATGCCTGATAATAGATTAAAATATTACTGGCCCCAGATAATTTCAATTGATTCCACCTAGGTTTCAATAAATGTACCACTCAGGTGCAGAATTATTTCCAGTACCCTCAGAAGATGCATTGGCACACGCTGCCCAGCACTATGGGATTACACTGGTGTCCCATGTCACTAAGGACATTCACATGGACTCAATGGTTCTGTGCAGGTGATCCTGAAGAACTGATCTGCCTGCACGTATTTTTTTCCCCCCGGTGAGTGTATGCAAAACAGAGACAACGCAGCTCATCTCCCGGAATCCAGATGGCACTTGCAAACCTTGTCTGTGTATCAAATGTTGTTTCTTAGATCAAGTGTCCCTGGTTGACAACACAGAACTTCACGACGCTATCTTTAGGCTTCTCTGCAGAGAAACACCCTTTGAGCAGACGTTACAGGGAATATGTTAATGTGGCAGGGGGGTTCAACACACCCAAATCTCTCTGTTTCTGGGAGCTCAGATACCCCAGAAGATGCTGAGCCTGGCTGAAGATGAAGGGTTATCCAGCTTTTAACACCAAGCACTTACAGAAAGGTTGTGTCAACGAGTTAAGACTGCAGAGAAAGGTTAACATGCACCACTGGAGAGATGCAGAATGAGCCCATGGCAAAATCCACTCACACCAATTATGCTTACCAAAAAAACCCTACTAAATGAGTCTGAGTAGCTGAAAACAGCAATATCCGAGAGTTTTTTGTGCTTTCATTTCTCCTTTCAGGTTCAGACATCCTGAGTCTACTTTCCTGTTCATCTAAGTGAAAAAATCTGCTAACAAACCCAACAGTTTTCTTCCTCAAAGTCTTCATTTCCTCCTCCAGATGCCATGTCAAGATAAAAGCAGCACATGCCAAGTAATGCTGTTTTTCAAAACAGCCCATTAATAAAGAACAAAACTCTACAAAACTTTCTGTTTCACACACTGCCGAGACAAAAAAAATAGTAGTTGATAAAAATAGCACCCCCGAAACTCCCCAACCCCTGGAGTTGTTTTCTGTGCTCCTCAGCTCCATGAACAAGACTCATTACCTGGATGTGAAAAAGCACAAGCACCCCCAGACCTGTCCACACTCCCACTAAGCAAGAAAATGGCATTAGAAAGGCCAGGAGAAGACACAGAAGGCTGCAGAAACAGAAAAGGTGGTGATACAGTTCCTCCTCAGGATCAGAAGGTGACACCAGCAGCAGTGAGGTGGCTGAAATAACCCCTTGCACCCACTGCTGAAAAGAACATTTCAGAGCAGCAACATCAGGTAAAGCATCTCCTTTTGAAAAAAAGAAAGTGATCCAGGAGGTAGCTCCTTCCATACTGCAGGCGCGCACAGTAAACACCATATGGCCCGTTAATTTAATTAGGGAGAAGAAACCCCCGAAGTTTGAGATTTGACTTAGAAGCATTTAAAACAAGTAGGAGGAAAATCCCTTGAGATACTCAGTTAGGTTGTTGCTACTGTCATCCATCCTCCTGACCCACCTGAGCTGGTGGCTCTCCCCATGCCACACAGCACCTCTAACAGACTGATTTTTTTTTAATTTTTGTTTTTTAGAAACAAAAACCAAAATATATACATACAACCTATGAACATATATACACAACCTACGCTGTTACAGCTGCACAGATGCTTCCCAGGAAGATCTGGGTGGTCTATGCCAAGCAGACGGCCAGGATGGGTCTGGATCAGGAGGGAGACACATTCAGTATATAACCTGAGTAGTTCAGCTAAAGACATTCTCAGGTACCAACCAGAACTTTTATTTTAAATCCTTCTCACAAAATACATTGGCAGGTCCAACCTATCAAGGCAGGATCAACCTCAAAGCAAAGGTCAACATGATAAATGCCAAAGAACCAATGCTGAGACACAAAGACTCAGAACAAGTCCATTTCCTAGCTCTACGTTTGTATTAATAATCTTGAGGGTAATCAATCCAGCCTCAACTTATTTTGGTATCTGAGCAGAGACTCACTGCAGCATCTACTTCCAGACTAGCAAGAGAGGCTCTGCCCAGAGGGGTTCTCTGAATAAAAACTCCTCCATTTTGAGCATCTTCTATATCTTGCTCTGAGGAGAGAGGAGCACGTTTGGGTATCTTCTAGCTGGGTTTGCAGTCGTGGTTGCACACCCCAAGAGGAGACTGCGGCACTGCTGTCAGACCCAAGTACCTGACCAGGTCTCAGCACAGCCTGCCTGGGGCTGCCCAGTGCATCCCTGTCAGGGAACAAGCCACATGGAAGTGGCTGCTGGAGTACCACCAAGAGTGCAAAGACACAAAACCTGCTGATTGTTTATGAAATAGCTTCCCAAGCTGTAATGGCTGAGGCTTAGGGGCCTTTCATGGGCTTTTGTCTTCAAGCAGGCCCAGGCAGGAGCATGCACTGCCCCAGCTATGAAGCTTTGAGGACCATCACCCTCCTCCAGCAGAAAGCTTCTCAGCTGCAATGCTGCAGCATCACCAAACTCCTTTTGGGAGGCCCAGTGCCATAAGGGAAACCCAACATTTCTTGACAGAAGTATGCACTCCAACTGACCCACCTCCAGCCTAGGACAGGGCTTTGTCACCCAAACTGGGTGGAAGCTCAGAGGAAAGCTGTGCCTGATGCCACAGACACACACTGACCCTCTCCTCCATTCCTGCCCTGCACAAAGCAGGTCAGGCCTGTGTGGGTTGGTCCTCTCGTGACAGGACATGACCCACCTATATTCTTCCCTCGAGATGCTCCCTGTCTCCACAGGAACAGCTTCATTTTCAAGTTCTAGGCAGGGCAGTGAGAGATGTCCCCCCTCCCTCTCTCTTGTTACTAACTGCAGCACATTTTCCCTCAAGGCAAACTCAGGTTTCTTCCTGCCAGCAGGAAACCCAGAGGAGATTTCAGGGCTTGGGGTTTGACACAACCTGCTGTCCTGTGGATGAATCGTACCAGGAAAAGAAAGAAAAAAAAAAATCACCTTGTTCCTCAGATTTTGTAATGTCTGTTGGCTGCAGTTCCCTTGGCTCCTCTTGACAGTTGACTACACTCACAAACTAACAACCAACTTGCTCAACTATTTTTTTTTCTTTTGTACCCAGACTCAGGTTGTGACCTGCATGTCTGTTTAATAAGTGTGGCCCAGCAACATGCCACAGACCAGAATTTCCCATTTTCTAGTAAAAACCCACCACTAAGCCAAACATCTAAAGCCCAGCAGACTTCTTCCTCCAAGCAAGAAAACCCCCTCTCAGGACACTGCAAAGATTTAATTTACTACCTATTGCCCTCTGGTTATTTTACATTTATGGGGTGGGGGCTGAAGAAAGGAAGCAAGCGGGAGAGGGTGTAATTAGCTTTGCTTATAAAATGTTCATCCCAGCTGTAACAGCAACTGGAGCCTACCGGGAGCTTAATAGATTTCAGGATTTTGTTCCTTGTGAGTGCTGAAGTGTCTGTATGGGGGGGAAGGGAATAAAAAAGAGGGAAAAAATATATATTTTAAAAAAAAATAAATCAATAAGTGGATCCTACTTCTTGCCACAGCCCCATATGGAAGTAATCAAGCACAAGGGTGGCAGCTGGGGCCAATAACAGTCACCTGCAGTTGAGGGACATGGGGGTTTGGGATGGGCTTTTAATGCTAATTTCCTGGAGAAACAATGAGGGAGTGGGCGCAGAGCAGCAGCCGAGGGCGGCTGAATGGGGAGCAGGAGGAACAATGGCTGCACCTGGTGCTGGGAGCAGGGCACGGAGCCCACAGGCGGCAACAGCGCCCGCCACATCTGTTCCTGCACCCTTACCCGCTCCCCCCGATGCTCCCACAGCATCCTCGCTGAGACCCAGGCTCTAAATCTTCACAGATTGCCAGGGAGCAACAGGTTTGAGCTCTTTGGGGGCTGCAGCGTTGCTTTTCCTCCTTTCTCTAGTTTGGAGCGAGCTCAGTGACGGATATTAATAATTTTGGGCCTTTCTTGGGGTTTTTTGGGGTGTGAAGGAGGTGTTTTTGGAAGGGATAGCTTGCAGCATCCCACCGTCAGGTTGCAGTGTCCTGCTGCTGGAAGGAAAACTGCTTATGACTGCAAAGTAACCAAGCAGCCCTGGTTCTTGTAAGTGGTCTTCTGGCCACCTGCAACTGTCCTGCAACAGCACCAGTGCTGCCTCGACAACAAAAGACAGGAGTCCTGCAGCCAGGAACGCGCTAAGGAAATCCAATACACATTATTCTAAAACATTAAGCTTGGCTTATAAAAATGCCACTGCTCAGCCTAATAAAAGGCATGGTAGTTACACTTTAAAATGCTTTGAAACCTCTGAAATCACTATTGTCCCTTCAGACATAAGCTGCTGAGACACAAAGCAGTGCTAAGGTCAAGGTCTTGCCTCAGAAAATTGCTTGCAGAGGCAGGAGCCAAAGACAAGCCTCTCCACGCCGCACTTTTAACTGCGGGATCATCGCTCACCAGTTCTTCCCAGCTTCTGCTCTTGCTCTAAACAAAGGTTTTTCCAACAGCTCCCTGAACCCTGCATGAATTAAGACAGTCTGCAGCGTAAAAATAAAAGTTGAACGGGCTCCCAGAGACCTGAGGTGATGCTGCCCCCAGGGACTGCTCTGGAGTGTCTGTCAAAACACATTTCATACCTAGCTTCTAACAAGCAATCTGATATGGAAATAGTTACTAGATGCTAGGATAAAGGCAAGCTTATAATCTTGCCCAGAACAAATAGAGAGAAGCCAGATCTTATTCTGGGAAAAAAAAAAAACAACAAACTACCAAAACCATTAGGCAACAGATTATAACCATCTCCTGTTCAGAGAACTAGCCAGCGCTGCCTTAAATCTGCTACATACGCCCAAGTCCTTAAATGACTTTATTCAGCTACCCAGCTATACTAAAAAACATCGCACATGCACTTCAAACAAATTTTGCTTTTTGTTCAAACGCTAAAAAACCAGAGCTGGGAAAAAACATGAGACCACCTGGCTCACCTATCCCAGCACGTAACAGTGGGAGCACACTGCCTCCTGGAAAGTACTGCTGATGGTTACTGCCTTTAGGGATCAGTCTGGGGACCAAAGAGCTTCTTGCCTTGAAAATTCAGCTCCTGAAGTCAAACCACGCTCTCTCCCTCTTCCCCACCATCCCCCTGGAATAACTGCTACAGGCCAAAATCCACCATGTGTGATATGTGACAAAGCCCTGTAAAGCAGCAGTAAAATAATTTGGGACTCACGCTTGATCTGACAGACAAGGAAGCATCAATTGAAACCCTGCTCTCCTGAGGACAGTGGTCCTGGAGGCCCAAAATGAATACAGAAGGACAAAAAAACAAAAAACCCAACCACCCCAAGAGCCTGACCCTCGGTTCACGTGAGAAAATCTCCCTTCACATTTGGCTCCAGCGGGTTTAAACAAGCCTCTGCAAAAACCAGCAGATGCAACTTGCAAAAATAGCAGCATCTTGGAAGTAAGCAGGGGCCATGGCTCCAGTCCCTGGGCAGAGCAGAACCCAACTTGGCAGCACTGTTTTGGCCTTTACACTATTAAATGGAGGTTCTGCTCTTCTCCTCGGGGCATTCCCTGTGTAATAGACTTCTCAGATTAATGATTTATTCCCCTTACCTTAGCAATTCATCTCCTTCCTCAGACCCTTCACTTGGCTCACTGCACTTCCCTGTTGGCAATATTTACTCAAACTGCCTTGCCTTTATCCTTTTTGCCTTCTTTCTTACACTGGGATCTCTTAGTTTTGCACTATTTGCAGGTTTGTCTAACTGGTGGACGTGGTGGGAGAGGATCCACAGTCATTTAAGTGAAGCCTAAAATCAGACTAAATCTGTATTAATAATGAAAATCGCATTACTCAGCAGAGGGTTATAAAAAAAAAAAAAAAAAAAAAAAAGTCTTCATGTTGATGTGCTACCTCCCATTTCTATAAAATCCTCACAATTCGACCCTGAGTTTCAAGCCACCCTCTTCTCCGAGACACAACCACCTCTCTCACCTTGTCAGGCACCCCAAATCCTTTCTAAAAATAGAGGAACTTCAGAAAACAACACATTTCCCACAGGGCTTGAGAAAAGCACAGGCAAATTAGTTGTTTAATGGGCAAATCATGGTGCCCTGGTGCCAGCAAAACTTGTGTTCACTTAATCAGAGCCCAACCGGCCAGGGGAGGGTGGGAGCAGGTGCTCCAGCACTGCATGTGGTCACAATTTTGGGAAGCCTCTGGGTGAGCTGCAGCAGAGGAGCACAGCTCTTTGCTTTTAGATATTGTCACATTCTGAACAGCTTTGCTGGACGTTTTTTTGGTTTTCATTCCTCCTTTGTGCTGCATTAGGCAGCACATGCTCCTTCTGCCCCCTCTCTGGGGACGAGGGATGCACAGGAGGTGTTTGGGGTGTCTGGAGAAACAGACTTACAATATATATTTCTTAAAAGACTAGGCCCAAATGCTTGCATTTGGTGCATAAAACCTTAAGGTGGAACATGCAGTGAGTGAGCAGGCAGCAGCACAGAACCCATCAGGGCACCCGTGGGCCAGACTGCACCACATGCCTCGGGGAACCCCAGGCTCGTGGCACGCTTAAAAACCTGGACAAAGCAATAGCAAAGCTCCCCAAAGGGCATCACCTTCCACCAGCAGCTACCAAAGATCCCTTTCTCTTTTCCTGACTCGACAGCAAGAGAGGCTCAGCCACATTTTACCACCCCAAAGTTTGAGTGCTGATTTTTGGTGCATCTGCTGCCACTGTGCAGTATTTTGCCAGCACAGAAAACAGACTAAGAGTGCTGTTGTGGTGCAGGAGCCAAGTGCTGCAGGGGGGGGGAAGGAAAAGCCAGGAATATTTTTCAGAGTGCACACCCGGGGAAGCGGCTCAGCAAATGTGCAACAGAAGGATATTTACAACAAGCTACTCTGGAGGGTTGTAGAAGCAATTTCAACTGCTGAACCTTCAAAAAATCCCCAAAAACCAAAAAAACCCCAAACCAAATCAAACCAACAAACAAAAAAACACAAACAAAAACCACCCACAAAAAAACCCACAAACAAACAAAAAAACCAAACCAAACCAAAACAAAACCCAGAGGAGGGGAATGCAGATTTAAAACACTTGTGAAGGATCAGGAGATTACAATGGAATAAAACAAAACACAGCAGTCTGCAGCCCGACAATGAAAATATATAGGGCAGGTAGGTCTGTTCCAGTATCACAAATGGATCTGAAACATTTAGGTGCTTTGCTCGAGCAGAGCAAAGACAAAAAAGGAGCAGCCTCTGCCACAATGCAGAGCAGCACTGAAAACACAGAAAATTAAGGAGATTTGGGAGCCGACAGAAGGCATATGCCACTGCAGACTTACCTCCCCGACTTCAATATCAGCATGCAGCAATGAGAGTAAGGATAGGAACAGCAGAAAAACACATTCTGCTAAAATACACACCAACCTTCCTGCTTTTACATTTCCCCAGAAAATGTTGAATCCCAGCCTCCTGCTCACGGGAGGAGGGGGAAATAAAAATAAAGAGAAAAACACCCAAAAACCCCATTCCATAGCAACATCGAGAGAGCAGTAACGCAGCTCTCCTTAGAGAGAGTTGAGTATTTTTTCAGCTGCAGAACCAGGCAGGCAGCCGGCTCCCCTGTTGAAGTTTTCCCCAGCAGAGCCACTGCAGTCGGGCAGGGGCAGGCATGGCTGGAAGCTCTGCAGACCTCGCTCCCACCCTTCCCCTCTACCTGTGCTCAGGGCTGAGGTTCTTCTCCCCGAACCCCCGAGGAACCCCACATGGTGCTGCAAACCCACCCAGCAGCCCAGCATCCCCCACCACCCCCGGACACGCTGTGCCCTACCCGGTCCTGCTCAAAAATAGACCCGTCTCTCACTTACCCTAAAGAGCAAGGTTGTGATGATCCAGCTGCTGTTGAATACACCTCGTTCCTTTGAAATATAAATAAAAGCCTTCTTCCTCCTCCTCCTCTGCTCGTGATCTTCCAGCGCAGCCGGAGCCCAGCCTGCCTTCTCCTTTCATTAGCTGGACATGTGTCAGGTCCCGCACATCTGCGATTTCTCACTGCCTGGAGCCGCCTGTCCGATTCCAGGGAAACACAGATGGATCCCAGATGGGAAGGTCCTGCCAAACAGACCAGCTCTCCACCTTGCCAGAATACCCAGCTCAGAGGCAACACACCCTGGGCTCCCTGCCTGCTCCCTGCCTGCTCCGCGCTGCTGCTGCCAGGCTGCTCGCCAGCTGATGTCACCAACACACACCTACCCCAGTGACATCAACTTGTTAAACACACGGAATTTCTTTATGGCCGGCAAGACCGGCAAGAGAGGAAAGGAGGGTTCTGCCGACACCGGGTCCAGAGACCCTCCCAAAACCGGATGTAAAGCAGCCTTCCTCTTAAGCCCTCAGGTCCTCAAAGCTGGGCAAGCTGCTGGGTAAACTAGCAATATATATATATATATGTATATGTGTGTGTATATATATATATATATATATTTTTTTTTTTTTTTTTTCCCTGAAGTTTTCCCCAGGCACGTAAATCTTCCCTGTAAACTCTCAGAGCCGGGGTTCGCAGAGCTGGAAAGCTTGGCATGTGTTAACAATTAGAAGCAACAGCATGATAACAAGATACTGATGTTGCAAGGGCTGGAAAATTCAAAGGAAGAGCAATTAAATGTGTAACACATTCCTCAGATCGAAGAGGAAGTGTTAAAGGAAAATGTAAATCCACAATGTTTTACAGACGGAGTAAACTCCACCGGGGATCTCTCAGCACCAAGGGAGGCTGCTAACAGAAACTCTCCAGATACAACTACATTCGACCATTTTTTCTCCACTTTTAACATGAAGATGTGGCAGCTCTGCCACCTACCAGCCTCCTGGTAGTTTTGAATAGCTGCTCCCCAACACGCAGTGTGAGCAACAGATACTCACTGGAAGCCCCTGACTGATCCCATCAGCCCAGCACCATCCACCACAAGCTGGGCAAACACCGATTTACACCACAGCACTCCTGGCCATGCAGCCCACGGTACTGCCCCTGAGAAGAGGCAACCACCCCTCCTGTTACTGCCCAAACCACCCTTCCACCCTGCCATCTTCCTCCCAGCTCTGACAAAACCACCCAAGGAGGAGGAGGAAGAGAAGAGATGTTTGCATTTCGCTCGCAGACCACGCACAGGCGCGTTTTAAGATCTCAGGAAAGATTCATGACTCCAGTCTATGTTTCTCCAAGTTCAGGCCTCAATATAATACTTTCCAAATCTTTGCAGGCAATGTCACTTCTCTCTCCAGCCACTTTTTTGAGCTTTGGAGACCCATGTACCTTGAGAGGATAGCAAACTACAACCCTGCCATTGACCAAGCTCAAGGATGCTGTTTTTTCAAAAGCCCAAAAATCACACGAGCCAAATTCTCCACAGTTGGTATAAGTGTGACGGGGCATTTACTTGCTTACAGACAGCAAAATGCTTCTTTTTATAAAATTTCCAATGCTTTGGTAAGCTAACTGCCAAGCCATGTCCATAAACCTTCTAGGCGTACTGCCCCCAGCATCCCACCTAGCCCTTCACCACCTGCTTCTCTGCCTATTACTCCTGATTAGTTTAAGGTACCTCTGCTTCCCTTTGAGGAGGGGAAAGGCTATAAAGGGAGGAGAAACTAAACAAAACAAAACAAACTGCTTTAAAGCAAGTATTACAAAGATCTGTGAGCAGGCATGGCACCCAATCATGAAGACACAGGTCATGTTTTCCTCCTGCAGAAGAGACCCCCCCTCAGCAGAGGCAGGATGCTGGGTGACAACTGAGGGACACATCAGGGCAGGAGACTTGGAGACTTTCAGACATTGTAGCAGCCCGTGAAGCTGCTGAAGCTGTGGCAGCATTGCTGGCAAGGAATGTCAAGAAAATGTTCAATTTCAGAAAGTTTAACTTTCTGGGGCATCTGACACTTTTGATGACTGTTGCATAAAATACTACAGTTCTTGAAATTCCATAAGCAGAGATGGAAAAATCATCTCTAAATTCTACAAACAAAGAAGGGAGACAGAAAACCAGTGCCTCCACAAACACCAGAATAGTATTTTTCTATTGAGTTGCATCTCATTATTTGCTCCCTGGTGTCTCACATTGTGAGGTCCCCCAACAGGAGCCCTCCCTGGCTTGGGTTGCCCCAGCAGTGGTGGCTCTCATGTGGATTCTCTGATGTCTTATAAGTGAGCTCATGTAGCAGCTTTGCCCTCAGCAGAGATGGTACCAGGCAGATGGGTGCAGCCCTGTGCTTAAGATACCAAGAAGTTAGCACCAGACAACACCCCACCCCATCCAGCCCCATCCCAGCATCACCAAACCAGCCAGTGAATTAAAAATCTGACCTTAGTCTGAACAGAAGAGAGGAGGGGAATGCTTTATTATGAACAGAAGATGCTCAAGAGATGCCGTCCAGGAGCTGCCAGGTCTCTGGGTCAAAGTCCTCAGAGAAAGCCCTCTTACAAGGTACATGGGATGGCCTGGGCTTTGGGGGGTTTATCTGAAACAGGTAAGTAGCACTAAATGTTTCATCACCTTCTTTTTAAATTATATTTATACTTAAGGATCTCAACAGCTTGTTAATGTTTCACTTTACATCAACAAAAGCTGTCCCCAACTCTGACAACTGGCTTGTAACTACTGCTGGTCATCCCAAGGCCAACTAAATCTTTTCCCTATTTTTATACCCTAAAAGTAGTTTGAAATACCAAATCCTCAGGCCACCCCAAGTATATTAAGTATAGTTACAATATGACTTTGTAAGCCTTTACAAAAGCATGCATACTCTTTGCCATGGTGTCCCCAGGCACACATCTACCAAAACCCCAACACCCTCAGGAAAAACATCCCTCCTTCTGGTGAGAGAGGAAGGAATATGCCAGTCGTCACTGCTTGGCCTTGGAGTAAGGAAGATCCATGTGTGATTTTGGGTCCTTGAGGAATCAAAACTAAAGCTGGGGACACCTAACCACCCTGAACATTAGCCATTGCAAAGCCTCCTTTGAAAGGCTCATGGGTTGTATCCCAAAAATAAACCATGTGCCTAAGCTCACCCAAACCATGGCGCACCCCTAAATTCACCCAAACCATGGCCCATCCCTAAGCTTGCTGCTGGCAGAGGCAGGTCCATGCAGCCACAAGCAAGCTGCTGCCAGCTGGTCTCTCCAGCAGTGCTGCAAAAAGCCAGGACAGGACATCCCACACCACGTCCTGCTCTGCCATCACCTTTGCCAACAGAGCAGCAGAAAGAAGAGGCAACACACAAACAGAAGACACTGAGATATGTTATCTGACTGACTTGAGCAGCACCTCTACAGAACCAAGAGGCTAACCTGCTCCCCAGTGATGGGTTAAAATAGATTCTGTAGCCCAGCCACCGTCCACTTCCATTAGAAGGAAGAAGGAGTGCAGGCAGCATGGGGGGAACTGCTTTCCCCCACTTGCCACGTTAATCTGCTTCTGCTTTCTTCTCATGGGAATGTTCCACGGAAAGAACAATGTCAACAAAGTTTGAACACTGGGAGCTATTGATACCTGCTGCTAAGTGTGGTTTCTGAGGAAAGAGAGGAAATCTGAAGAATTTTTCCAGTTTCCAGTGGAATTTTTATGCCTATCACAGCCCATTGCCACAGCAAGCACAAGAGACTCAACATACTTCTGATTTCTTTTCTATCCCACCAGTGTTTCATCACATGCTGCCACTTTATTTTCTTTGCCTGTTGTATTCTTACCTCAGAAAGAAGCTCCACTGGTATTCACAGCAACCCTGGAAAGCCTTTGCCTTTTTAAATGACCACTTTCCATTGAACAGAAAAATAAACCCAAAGGCACCAAGGCAGCCAAAGCCATTTATCAGGCTAAGTGGAAACCGTAAATTCATGCTAACTGGAATCTGATGGAAACCAGTTGGGATCCTCCTCCTCCAGGCTCAGGTCTGGCAGGAAAGTCCAACATTTTATTGCTTTCTTTATTCCTTACTTACAGAGCCAAGAAGAGACTGCTCCCTTTGAAGAGATGCTGGTGGGGTTGCAGGGGAGGCTCAATGACTTGAGTTCAAGTTAAAGAGAAGCCTGCACCCCCACCTAAAATGGAGATTAGACTTCTCCATTTCTAGCAAATTTATCACATTTAACAAGCATCCTCTTTTCAAGAAATCCATTATTTAAATTAGCACATGGCAGATTATGGTAACAAGCTTAATATGCCAAGTAAATCTAATCATATTACCTCTTTCAGGAGTGAATGTGAGTAGTGTTTGGCTTTTGTGCCATTTTGGTACTGTCCAGATTGAGGAAAAAAACATACTAAAAGTTTGCCTTACGTAAGCCATAAGAATTTATACCCAGAACAACTACATGCAGACATTAAAAAAAAAAAAAAAAAAGTGGGAGCAAAGATGCAATAAGGAATTAAGTACAGCCTAAAGAAGTGACTGGAACTTACTTCTGGCCACTGGGGAGGGGTCACCTAGGCAAAAGCTACCTTATTCCTTCTATACGACTGCATATATAAAGAAAAAAACCCTCAGGAACTGACATCTTATCCAAAAAAAAAACCCCTGAAAACAACACACCAAATCTTAAATTTAACACCCTTGTTCTGATTAGTAATCCAGGCCTCTGTAGCTGTTATGGGTATTTAACCCAAACACTGAAATATGGAAAAAAATCACTAATCCTATTTGGAGAGAGTTAAATCCAGCCTGCAGAGGATTAAGCCTAGTCCAACAGCTCTGGAGCTTGAGAGTATTTTCCAGATCAATAACAGCTCCCTGCGACTTCAGATATATGTTAAAATACATACACCCACTCCCCTTCAACTGTAATTCTGGTGACTCTCATCTTTACTTGCCCAGCATCCCAGGTGGGGGATCAGAAGTGTTTCTGCCTTTGGAAGCTGGGTGGATTGAGGCTGCAGCTGACCTGGGCACCACACTGGTACTGCAGAAATCCCAGTTACCTGCCTTGACCTGATACTTCCACTCCATTCCTTGGAGGCCCATCCCCTTTAACATGTGTGTTTATGGTGCTGACAAGCTTTGGAAGCAGAAATACCCCCTTTTGCAGGGGAGATGATGTGCTTTGAGAGCTGCATCCCCGATCAGACACCCCCATCTGAAGTCTGGGCTTCTGGTGGTCCTCACCACCTCCCTCTCTGGAAGAACTTTTAACAGTGAGGAAAACAAATGTTAAAGCTTATCAAAGCAGGGCTCAATAGCAGAACTTGTGGTTTTGGTCTTGTCCCAGAAAGGGCAGCATTTACAATAAAAAATATGAGCAATAAAATGCATGTGATGGATCCCAAGCCCCTTCCCTACAGCAGGGTCATTCCACCCCAGCTCGCTTCCTGTGCCTCCCTCCACCAGTGACTTCCCTCCTGCAGGCTACAGCTTTTCCCCTGATAATGGCTTTTCATTCTTTACCTTGGGCTCCTTTAACAGAATCCTTTCCCCCTTCACCCTGAGATTTCCTCCAGCCTGGTCCCTAGGATGGTGCTGCTGGGGCTCTGCTCCACCATGCCTGGACCTTCAGCAGAGGTGGTAACTCCCCACCTCACTGCCACATCTAGGCATCCAAGGGGCACCAAACATTTATTTTCTTAATAATTGATTGTCACTAAGCTGGTAACTTTGATTTTAAAAAAATAAAAAATAAATTTAAATTTCTCACCCAAACCGCGGCTTGCCTTTAAGACACTTAAAAGATTATTTAAAGAAAAAAAAATTCCTCCATTGCTTTGTTTGTTTTACCAAGTAAAACCACCAGTTCAGGATTTTAAGCAGGGCTTTTCAGTAGCATCCCAGTTTGTTGGCTTTGCAGGGTTAGCATTGAGCAGAGTTCCCTCTCTTTCCACCATGCCAAACAACAACGAAATAACGTTTTAAACGCGTGTGGTTTGGTTTTTTTTTTTTTTAATGTTTTCATAGTACTGAGGTGTTTATTTTTATCTTTTAAGCATTTTTTAAACTTTTTTTTTTTTTTTCCCAAGTCCATCCCTGCCAGCTCTCTCTCTTACTGTCAGTCGGCCCTTTGGACCTAACAAATGGGAGCTTTGGGGGAAAGAAAAAAAAAAAGAAAAAACAACAAAAAAAAAGCAGCCTGGCCCGGCATTCCAACTCTCTGCTGCCGGCTCCACCAAGTCTGATGGAGTGGCAGGGCTGGGAGCTATTCCTTTGGAGTTTAGGAAAGCAGCAGCACAGCACTCCCAGCGCTCCGCACCCGCGGAAAGGCTGCGGAGGGGCTGCGGGAGGGAAGCCAAGGAGAAACCAGGCCGGAGGCGAGGGAGGAGAGCAGGGGGGTCAGGCTGGGAAGGGCTGGATTTCATCCACACCTCGGGACTGCCGCCTGAGAGAGGATTCATTAATGGGATGCTAATTAAGGGAGTTCAGCCTCCATCCAGACCTTCCTTTTATCCTGCCCGGTGCTCCTCGTTTCCATGTCCCTCCTCCTAACTTTCTCTACCCTTTCTTTCTCTTTTTACACTACCAGGCTTTCAATCGCCTGATTTCTGCTTCCCTCCCTGCCAGCACACAGCAGCCCCAGATGTGGTGATGCCCAGCCCAGCCCAGCCACCTGCCTGCCTGCTTCCCACCCCCAAATAAAACATGCATCAGCCTCTGAAAAACACCGGGCACAAGGAATCAGGCTGTGATCACCAGGAATCCCTGTGAGCTGCTGCTTCCACAGAACGCAGAAGAGTGAAATGTTAAATGTAGAAAGGGGGAAAGAAAACCAACAACTCGTGTGGGTTGTGTCCCATCACTTCTTAGAAGCAGGAATAGCAGTGAGATTAAGGGACACAGGTGGGAAAATGCAAAGCTGCCCAAGAGCTGCCAGAATTTGGCCAGCTCACCCAAAATTGCCCCAAAATGGCCTGTTTTGGCTGTAGGATGGAGTTAGCTCCCTGTGAGGATCATCTCTGTTACGGGAGACAGAGGGAGAAACAAAAGGAGAAACCAAGTGATGAGGCATCACTTTTAGTCATTAGGGGTTTGAGATTCTCCAGCTTGCTTCCATCAGGACTGGATTTTCACGTGGGTTCCTGCAGAAAAGGGTGCAGAGCAGCCAGCAGGTTCCCCTCAGTGCTGCCACTGCCTCTGGGGTGCCTGGACACAGCTCGAGGAGGACCAGGCACAGTGAACAAGGACCTGAAATTTTATTACCTTCATCTTCTGTCGGAAGCAGAGGCTATTTGCAGATTTACAGCTCGTGTCAACAGGAAGTTCATGTTTACAAGTTTCCAGGAAAAAAAACCTGGCATTCCTGACCTATGCGACAGCCCAGTGGGGCACTGTCCCACATGGGAGTTCTCAGCTTGCTATGAACAGGAACGAGTTGCAGTCATGTAAAACACCCAAACAAAATGATAAAGCTACGAGAAAAAAAAAAAAAAAGTTAAAAAAAAAAGTTAAAAAAAGGCCAGAAAGAAAACAATAATTCAGCAATTTGGTGGAAAATACACAGCAAGACAGCATAGCCATGTCTGGAAAAATACTTCTTTAGCATCTGGGATTCACACTTCAAAGAAACAGAATAATTTTAAGACGATGCTATATTTAAGCACTAACATGAATATTTCTCTATTGGTCCAGATCCCTTGCCATTCCCATTACGTTGTTTCTCCAAGGGTCAGCAGCCAAGCTTGGCCCACTCTCACACGGGGGTGGCCTCTTCCCTCCCAGAAAGCACACGCATGGGACCCTGGTAGTGCTGGATCCACAAGGATCTTCAAGGATCCATTCTCCCACTCAAGCCCCCTCCTTCTCTGCAGCCACCAGTGAGCAGGGAGGTTTGTGTGATGAAACCACAGCCCAAGACCAGAAGTTTTTGGGAACAGCAGCTCGCTTTAACCCTGGAGCAGGGTGGTACCAGCTGCAGAGATCTTGGGCAGTGGTGCCACCTCGAAGTGTTCCCAAAAGGAAGCACTGAGAGCTGGTCTGCACCAAGCACATCTCTGCAGATGGTGTTGGTGCAGCAGCTGGTGTGCTGCAAATTCACACCTGAATTTCAGAGCAGCTGCCCCATGAGGAAAAGCCACACCTCAAGCTAGGCACACCATTTATTGTCTTCAACAAGCAGGAGGCCTGGGAAGCCTGATCCTCTGAAACCTGGACCTAAAATCTTCCCGCTCTAAGTGACTGTTAAAAAAAAAACACAAAACAAACCAAACAAAAAGGCCAACCCTCTCTCAAAAATTACACAAAACAAGGAGACATCACAACAGTCGAAGTTCAACCAGGATGCCAAAGAACCATATTCAAATTAGTAAATATTTATTTAGGCCATGTTGTACAGTTTAGTAAATACAATTAGAGACCACCTAGGATTGTTTCTGATCTCCTGAGCATCTGCTGGTCCCAGGGAAAGTTTCTGTTTTGACAAATGAACATTTTTCAACTGAAGAATAACTCAGAAGACTCTTCTGAAACAAACTCATTCAACAAAATACAACAGGTACAGAAAACCAAGTCTCAAAAAAATACAGGTGGCTTATCCCAAGGAAAACAGCTGAAGCAAACCAGGCTGACAGAGCACACAACCCACCCGCCTTCATATCTTTCAGGATTTAACATGCAAAATCTAAAGAGAAGGCCTGTAATTGCTGGAGCCATCAGCTCCCTCCTGCACCACTATGTCTGTACCAAACAATTTGAGCTGTAGTTTTCTGTAGCACAGATTTAGGGTGACTCACTCACACAGAGGGGCACATCTTTCAAGCACCTCAAGCTCTTTCCATGCCATCCCAACAACACTAACAACAAAATTCCCAATGGAGTCAAAGAGACACAGGAGACAAAGAGCATCATGCAAATTTGCCCAGACTTATTTTACTACCTTAAATGCTTAAGAGAAACACACCAAGGAGCTGCCTGCTGTGGATCCAAGTGTTTTACATGCAAGTGACACCATCCCTATACAAAGGGACAGGAGCCATCATATCTGTTTTCAGTTCTACACAGGGGGACCCACTCGAGGTTTGTGCTCCCCCCAGCAAGCACCCTGCAGCAGAGAAATCAGCAAAGTGAGCACCCAGCCCCCTGCTCTCCTTCCTGGATGCCCAGCACTTCACCCCTGCCTGCTCCTACCACCCTGATAGGTAACATGCTGAAAAAGACTTGAAGATGGAGGAAAAAGAAGATTTTTCAATAGACTGAATGGAGAGTTTGGTGAGAGCATCGCATCAAAGAAGTTGGAGGTCTTCCACCCACCCCACCCCCCCCACAGGACATACATGTTCAAACAACTACCAAGAGCTGGGAGTGAAATGTTTGGATGTTGAAGTTAACTAACATGCACACAGGGAAAGAGGAAGAGGGCAAAAATTACCTTCAATCCAAAACTCAGATTTACTACACTTGAAAATTCAACAGCTGTCCAAATCTTGATTTTCTACAGCATGAGTTATAAACAAAACAAAACAAAAACAAACAGCTCTGAGGGAAAAGAATGAGAAAGAAAGATCTTAATTTAAAAAACAATAAGAAAAACCTGGAGCAGGAGCTGAAAAAGCTGTTCATCAGCTAAGCTCCTCCAAAACGGGTCTGGATTTGATGGCACAGACAGTTAAAAGGCAGAGTTCTGGAAATAGCTGATTTGATTTAGCTGTGCTGCTACTGAGCAAAAAACCATAATAAACCAGCTCAAGCATACATTTACTTCCTCCTCCTTTTATTAATCCTACCCAGAGCTGGGGCTGAGGTGGAGCCATGTTTCTTGCCAGCAGTTGTGCCCAGGTGAAGCACTGTGTTGTGGGGCTGCTCTTAACTTCTCCCAGCTGTGTTTTGCTCCTGCTCCTGAACATCTCCACCTGTTTCTGCATCTGGAGCAGCTGCAGATGAAAGCAAACACCTGCCTGCCACAGCCCTGCCCCACTGCCTGGGGGGCAGCTCCTGCCCTGCTTCAGGCCCTATCCCTGTCTGGATCTGCTGTGTTTGTGGTTAATAACCTCGTTGCTTCACGCCCAAGTAATGTGAAATGCTGTACACTGAGTTTGGAGTTCAGCACAACTCATTTCCATACGGTTAGTGGCCATGGGCAGCTTTCCACTGACCAGCCACAAAAAAAAAAACAAACCCAACCCTGAAAGTGTGGAAGAGATGACAGATACACTACTGGTCCTACCCACAGCTGCAGATCACCCTGGAACCCCCAAGTGACCATACACATACAATCAGTGGCACTGCCTGCACAACTGCCTTGAGTTCATGGTGGCTTAGTCCCAGCCAGCAGCTCAGCTCCAGCCAGTCGAGAGAATCTGACAGGTAAAAGTGAGAAAACTCATGGGTTGAGATAAAGAAAGGTCAATAGGTAAAGCAAAAGCCATGCACGAGCAAAGCAAACCAGGAATTGGCAGGCAGGTGTTCAGTCACCTCCAGGCAAGCTGGGCTCCATCACACGTAACAGTGACTTGGGAAGACAGATGCCATCACTGCACATTCTCCCTTCCTCCTCCTTCCCCCAGCTCTACATACTGAGCATTACATCATATGGTATGGAATACTCTGTGGTCAGCTGGCCTGGCTCTGCTCCCTCCCAGCTGGTGCACCTGTATGCTAGCAAAGCAGAGGAGTTAAGGAGTTCTTGATTTCTTAGCAACAGCTAAAAACATCAGTGTATTATCAACATCATTCTCATACCGAATCCCATACTAAATCCAAACCATGACACTATTCTAGCTACTAAGAAGAAAATTAGCTCTATCCCATCCAAAAGCAGGACAAGGTTGCACCACCCCAACCAGGGCTGCTGGTGGGTCTCACCCAAGCATGGCACTGCAGCTTCTGCAGCAACCCTGCAGCTGAGCCCAGCCAGCAGAGCATGTTCCCAACAGCAAGGCTCACAGGATGCTCTGCCCAGTGCAGACCATGCCTGCTGTTAGCTGCTCATCTCTGAGATGCTGCTCCAAGCTAGAGAGTGAGTGTTTTGAATTTTACTTCTCTGCACATCTAGAAAAATAGATGACAAATGCATATCCTCTGGGGAATGTCATTAAGAACAGAGTGAGAGAAGTATTCAGACTGTTTTCTGAGGGATTTTTACAGCAGCCATTTCAAATAACACCTCCCCTGAAGTTAATACTGCAATCTGAGCTGGTTTCTAGTTGAAGAGTTCATTTCTCTTCTTGGAGACTTTCTACAACTAAACATCAATGTTATACATTTACCTGATCAGCAGAGCTACTTCAGCATTTCTTTTCACCATTTTCCTGCAAGTCCTTCAGTGATGACAATATTTATATTAGCAAGACAGGAATATGGAGTTGTGCAACTACAAACTAAAGCCCAAAGAAAACCACTTCCAAATAAGCTCCAAATGTCTGGACACTCCAGCATCCAGTAACAGAAGCTATCTGTTACTTAGTGATGATTTTTCGATGACTTGAGCCTAATTCAGAATTGTAGTCATACAGGAAAACAGAAATCCATGACAGGTAATAAACTTTTCGAAAGAGATAAAGTGTGGGCAAATTCAGATCCTGCAAAGACAAACTGACAAGTTTTAGTTCAAGAAAGCCTGCAGGGTCAACCTGTATTGTCAGTGGAAGATCCTTTTGCAGATTAAAAGGTTTTGTTTTCCTGCCTCCTTGTTTTGGCATATGACAAAGCTCCAAATTCACCCCATAAGGTTCACACCACCGACAGAGGCTCAGAGGAGTCTCAGAGATGGGATGTTTGAATGGTAAGAACTGCTAGAGGTAGAGCCCACAAAAATTCTATGTGTTAAGAGTGGAGTCAAACTGAACCAACATTTGTGAGAGCTCCTCCTGGGTGCTGTTTGCACCCTGGTGTCCCCTGGGTACTCAGAGTCCCACTTGCCTCAGCTGTTTCCCAGTACATCTCTGCAGGGAGGAAAGGTTTACCATAAAAATGGAGTGTGGCTGTCTTCTTAACCCGTGCAGAAGAGCTCATCCCAGAGGGATAATTCTGCTTTAATGAGGAAACAATACAACCCTTGATAAAGCATATAAATTTTATAAAAGTCCTCCTAAAACATTCCTTAGTCTCTGGGACTGGATGAGTGCCCTCTAAAATGAATTTTGTATGTGCCTGTCTCAAGCCCTGTTAAGGTAACATGAGACAGGGAGAGCAGACTGCTCTTGCTTGTTCACAAGACACCATAAAATTTGAAACAGTGCTGGAGGCAGATTTCCCATGTCAACTGACACCTGCGTGCTATCCCTTCAACAAAATGCCTCTTCTTCTGCCTGCCTGCCTGAGGAGCCAGAGGACACCACCATCTCCAACTCAAGCAGCTCCATCTCCCCAAATCACAGCACGTGTCCTGTGTTCCAAAAGTGGGACTGACTGTGGTATAGCTCACCTGTCCTTAGGAGAGCTGCAAGCACCTCCTGGTTTCAGACCCACCAACAAACAGCTGTGAGATGACAGGAACATTGGCAAAACCAAAGCTGGGCTGCAGTCGAGGTGGTGACCTCTAGGCTGAACCTCCAAAGCTGAGAAACAGTGCCAGGTTTTGCATTAAAAAACCCTCTTAGATTTGAAAAAAATTCCTCACTAAAACTTAGCTGGAAAAAAACACTTTGTGGTTATTGTACAAAAATCCTCAGCCACTTGTTTCCCAACTTTGTGAAACCTTGCTCTGGCACCAGAGAAGAACCCAAGGAATTGATATTTCAACACTTTATTTCACCCTCAAGTATAAACATGCAACTCCTGAGAAAAACCAGCAATGCTCTGACCTGACACAACCAGCCATGTTGAGGAATAATCCTTGCACTGGATCAGTGACTGGAATTACTAGAGCTTTGCCAACAGCTTAATGAGATGGAAACTCACGCTCCCACTGCCAGAATTTGTTTGTCGGAATATAAACTATTTGCTGGCCCCAAATATTTTGCTTCTGTGTTACAAAACAGGTGCGAAGAGGTGCAGCTCCATTCATGGAGGTGGCACTTGCAGAAGAACAACCATTTGACCAGGACTGTTGGTGATGGCTTTAACTTTCTGGATTTTTTTGCTTTTCTTCAGGGGTTAATGAAGAACCAGCATTACCCTGGCCTTCAGACTGGGAGGACCAGTAATTACTGCAGAAATCCTGCATAAAGGGGTGCAAAAAGCAACTTGCTGCTAAATTTTGCTGAGGGAAGGTTGGTAGAGGGCAGAACAGGGGGGTTGGTGTATGCAGGAAGGCACCGAGGTGCCTCTCTGTTGGCTGCTCTTACCAGGGCCCACTCAGAGGTCCCTGAGGAGAGGAAAAATCCCTGAAATAACGTTGAGCTTTCACTGAACAGGGCTCTCAGAGCCTGGATGGTGGCTGGGTCCCATCTGCCCACAGTCCACCTGAAGCAGGATGAGCTCCATGTGCTGCTGCCAGGTTCTCCAGGGCTTCTTGGGCCACAATGAAGAAAATGAGCAAAACAGCAGAAGTTGAGAGGTGGTGGGAAGTGAGGCAATTCTTGCTGACACACACAAAAGGGAGAGCAGAGATCCTATGCCAACCAAATTATCCTGCACAGTATCTGTGAGACCCAAAGCAAGAATGATCCTGGTCCCTAAGCTGCTCAGCAGTCCATACACCACCAGAACAGTCAGCAGCCCTGACAGAGGATCAAGGAGCTGTGGTAAATGTTCAGGAGTAGTGACTGAGTCTGTAGATGTTATTTTTGTGAGCATGTTTTACCATTAAAATACAACAAATTACATGCCATTAACTTTATATCGAACTGGCTTTCTTAATTAGAGGTACAGGGCTCCAGGGAAACTGCTGTAATTATTGAATGGGAAATAAAACCTGGTGAATACAGTAGCTGCATTGACCAAAGATTTAACATTTAACTGGTATCAGGCAAATCCAGAAACATTAAAAACTCCCCAACAGTTTGTATGCTCCAATAGTTGTTTACCCTTTCACTTGCACAAAGAAGTTTTATTTTTCCCCTTGCTAAAATCAGTACAACACTGGAGGAGGAAAAGAAAAAGTTTTTTCAATGAGGCAAGTATATTCAAGAAGAAAAAGGACTGACAAAATTTCATTGAACCATTTCATTGAACCATTTCAGCTCTGCGAAGGCCTCAGGGGTGCTCTCCCAGATCAGGTAAACTAGTTTGCTTCATGGTTGCCCCAAATTTGCCAGGTTTTTTTTCTAGAAACCATCTCCATCTCTAAGCAGATCTTCTGACAAAAAACAAAACAAGAGCAAAAGAGTCATGGGAAGCGGATGTCTCTGCAATGAAGATATTAAGTTGGCTACGCCTTCCATCTGTGAACGGGGAAGAGAAGGGAGTAGGGAATGCACAGAAAGCTGGAGACCTGGATGCATCAGTTTGTGGTACAAGCACTGGTACACCCACCAACACATGCCCGGGCTCAAAGAGGGTGTAGGTGTTCAGGCTGACACAAGTGATCTCAAGCCAAGCTTGAAGGTTTTTCAGAGCTTCCTGATCTGCAAGAGCTTTAGGAGTGGGAATGCATTGCTTAAAGAACATTCCTGAAGATGACAGAGTTTCCCAGTGCAACGCAGAGTACAGAGTGTATCATTACTCACCATGGGAAGGTGATCCATCAGCATCTGTAGTGTGAAGAGGGAAGCAAACAGCAGAAGGAAAGCAAAGCACTAGAGAGAATTTCTGGCTAGAATTTGCTGCTTTAAATCTTCACATGAACATGAGCCGTGTGCTGCAGAATGCCACACGAAAGGGAAATGGGCACAAGGCTTACATCCAGCTCGGATTTAATGGCAGAGAAGACAGATCTGCTCTTTGAGAAAAATCCCAATTGTTGATTTCTATTTTGTCTGGCAGTGGAGCACAGTATTCCTCCTTCCTGCCTGCCAAAAGTGGTGGAAGTACGATGTACTTTAAAGTAATTACAGCAGCTCATCCCAGAAATGGCTGCATTTCAAACTAGGCAGGAGATACAAATGTGGGGAGTGGCTCCCTGAGGAATGTTCAACCTGCCTGCAGACCTCGGGGTGAAAAGATGCTCTCCAAAACAAACCATTGCTGTTTGCTTCTGATACCTGTCCAATTTTTCTCCCTTTGGCCTGACCCTGCTTCCTCCTCCACTTCACGGCTGGCAAACCCAGGGCAGCATCCTCAGTGCATCTGCTGCGGGCAGGAGCTGCCTTCCTACAAAAATGCTCAGCTTGATCCAGGCTTTTTTTGTCTTGAACTGGTGGCTTTCCGACTCCTCAGAAAAACTGGCTGACTTTTGGCCATGCCAACCCTGTACCCCTCTAAATACACAGCCTGGGTTTTGCTGTACGCCTGGAAGTGTTCAGTATTCTGATTATCGGTAGAACAGCCACAATTATCCAAATAAAACTATTATTATAATGGGCCTTAGATCATAAATAGAACTTAATTGATTTTATTACATCCCAGGAAGCAAGAGCTACAGAAGGAAAAGTATTGCTAAGACTGCATTGCTACTACCTATCAATTTCTCCTAAACACTCAGCACTTAAGAAATACCCAAAGAAACACACTGCTCCCACAGCATAACTATTTCAAATTCCCCTCTGAGCTCTTCCCCTTCAGCCAACTTGCATGGTACGTTTTAGCAGCTGAAAATTAAAGGGTCACAATATTGAGCCTTCAGGTATCAAGTTCACAATAGAAATAGCAGCTGACACAGAACGGGTGCTGCTGAGTACAGTGGTAGTAATTCAGTTGCCTCGGAGCTGGAAGCAACCCCCAAACACTAAGTTTGTTATTTAACTCAGTAAGAAATGAAAGGAAAAGACACAGCCATGGATTTATGCCTTACACAGCTTCTTTCAAATCGTACTCCAAAGCTGGAGCCACACTACCAGTGAAAGTCTTTAACTTAGGCTGCAGCATCCTCTTTAATCCAAGAACTCCCTCTCAAGTGCCAGTGATGGCTCAAGAGAGGGCTGCTCGCCCTGCAAACCCATGCAAGCTCTGCTGCTGAAGCCCAGCTCACAGAATACTTCATAGGAGCCAAACACAACTGTGTGCCTGGGATCCAGCAGCAAGCAGAGACAAATCTGGGATGTCCAACAGCCACTGGCCCAACCAACCTGGTGGAGAAGGGCAGGAACAAGGAGGGCTGCTGCAGGGCCAGGGGAAGCCAGCCAGATAAGCCCACTTCCCCTCCTCACATCATCCAGGAAAAGGCATCTCCCAGCCCCGGGGACTCCTCACCTGGCCCAGCTCTGCAGTGACAGCCCAGCCCTGCTCTGAGCTCCCAAACAGATCCATTTATTCTCTCCAGAGCCTCCCACAGCTTATCTAGTTGGCAGTTTCCAAACGTTGATGGCCAAGTCCAGCTAAAGCCACTTCCAGCTCTTTTAAGCAAGTATTCCTGAAAGCCTTTTGGCTGGGGAGGGAAGGAGGCAGTTCAGCACCTCATGGCAGGGGCTTCCCCATCCCCATCCTGCAGGGATGGGAAGCATCTCCCACACCCCGATCCAGAGCTGCTGTAAACAGGACCTGGCATGGGAATGGATGCAGAGTTTACAAAGATCCTTTGCTTCAAGCAAATCTGCTTCTCAACACATGGCCAAACTCTCACGCAATAAATTAACTATTTGGCAGCCACTGAACTAGTGCTGGAGCCAAACCAATTAGGGATTAATGTGATCCCAATTTCCTATTTCTGAGATCTGGGTCGGGGAGGAGGGGGGGAGAGAAGGGGGAAGAAAAGGGAGGGAGAGCAAAGTAAATCCCCTCCTGGTTTATAAATCCTTGCCAATCATCCCAGATAAACCTGTCACCCACAGCTCTAAATCTGTATTTGCACTCACGTGCTCCAAGGGATGCTATGGGAAAAGGCTCACTGGATGCAGCCAGCCTGACTCCTCACATGTGTTTTCCATACTTGGGAAATTCAATCATTTAAAAAATATTTACCAAGCTTTGTCTTTAATTAGAAAAACATGACGACGGATAAGGCGAGTTATTGTTTCTAAGCTAGAAATGTCAGAGAGACTAATGATGTCAGAAGATAAACCCATTACCAACCCACGTATTAGCTGCCAGGACAGCAAATGCTTCTAAGGTTTTTTTCATCTCCCCTCGAAGTTTAGTGCTTTAAAAAGTCACAATTCATCAGTGCCTTCTTGGCCCCTACCAAACCTAATCAGGGAGGAGGAGGAGGAGGGAAGACTCCTGGCTACAGATCTGCCAGACTTGGTGTTTTAATGCAAAAGAGCTTGCACAGCAGGAGAGGAACATGGGAGCCATTTGACTTCTTTGTTTTAACATCCTGGCTACAGTGCCTCCCTTCCACATGCAATTACCTGCCATCACCTGAGATAAGCAAATTAATCTCATCTGCACCTGGAAATGCCGAAAGCTGAGATACATCCCCATCCTTTAAAAAAAGTGTTAAAATTAAGGAATTCCTGTTTAAGGAAGACTCGCTGAAATGTTTGCTCCAAAGAATACAGACACAGACTATCATATCCCACAGTCCTCACACAAAAAGCAAGCCAACCATGCTCCAAGCTGTAAAGCAGGAGTGCCTGCCTGGTCCGGAGGATGTGGGACTCTGCAGATGGAGCCCACACCAGAGCCTCTCCTCCATCTCCTTTTGTTCAGACACTTCCAGCCAGACCCAAGGAGACTGCAGGGAGGATGCACAACGGCGTGGATGTATAAAGCAACACTTGTTGGCTAACACACACAACAGATAGCTGAGATGTGATGATTTATTAGGCTAAGCATTTCTGTGCTCAGCACAGAAGAGTCTTTTCCAGCCAGGTGGGCAACAGGGAGGTCCCTGAATTGCCTTCCCAGTACTGCTGTCTGCCCCCAGCCCAGTCCCACCAGTGCCAACAACTCCTCCACCCAACCACCCCTCACCAGTCACCAGCCAGACCAGCCTAGTCCTACATACACCACTGACATACAGCCTCCCTCTTCTCTTCCTTTAGGATTTTTCACTTCCTTCTCCTCCTCCTGTGGCCTCTTGTCAGAAATGGTGTGATATAATGCATACAAAAGCCAAGCAGGAGCACCCAGGTATTCAATTTGGAGGAACTTGCACCTACAGCAACTAGGTGAACTCTCAGGAAGTCACAGAAGAATTTCCAAGAGATCACAAGGATTTTAAAATACACATGTATTTAGTTCAGGGAGATGGTAGTACTATGCTAACAAACTGGTGTGTCTATCAAGTCCACTTGGAGACGAGCAGCAATAATTCTGCAAGCATTCCTAAGAATTCACATTATTTTATAGCATGCACAGAAAAATGTGGCTAATGCTACACTTTCCATTCAAACCATTACCTGCAATTAGAGAATTCTCTAATCATTCATAAAGCTATACAGAAACAAGTATTGACCCAAAGTCATGACAACAGCATGCCATTTATCTTCTGAAAATATCCTTGTAACCCAAGGTTGAGGGCTATTATCAACTACTATCTTAAATACCAAGATAAATCTACAGGGGGAAAGTCCCAGCCTGTTATAATGAGACTGCAATGCACATCTTCAAGGAAAACATATATGCAGCTTCTCGTCTTAAAGTCCAATCACTAAATAAGTTACTACCTGTAGAAGTTAGTGCTTGTTTCTCTAGAAGAAGAGGAAACAGAATAAAGAACATTTTAGCTGAGTTCTAAGGTGAGGGTTGATTAAGCTGGAGTCCACAAATGCAGCCAAAATGATGTCCCTGACACCATCATAGCTGAACCAAGCAAGGGTTTGCACACACATGGGGGGAGGGCTGGGAAGGTGACAAGGAGACAGAAGCTTTCTGCCCCAGCCACTGGCTGGATAAGTGCCTTCAGGAAGGTGGCTTCCAGTCTAGAAGAGCTCCAGGTAAATCATCTGGCTGGCTGGAAGCACCACTTCTGTGACTTCCTGCATCAAAGGGGGAGAGACAGAGAAACAGACTGACTTCTGTCTTTGTGAGTTTTATTTTACAGCCACCTTCTGCTTCTGAAGTCAACGAGTTTACCTCTGAATCTTGCCAGCAAAAGGGAAACCCAAGCAGTCCTGCTTCCCCTCCACTGCTGTACAGCAACACCTCAAGGTAGCTGCAAAGCCTTGGCAGCTCGGGCTGATGGAAACTCTGCTCAGCTCACTATTCCACTCCAGTCCTGCTTTTAAGCATCAACTACATGAGCTCTGTTCTAGTCTCAGGAAAGCTGCAAATCAAACCACTCTTTCTTCACTCTGCTTTAAAAAGTTTATTTCACTCTCCTGAACACTGCTGCAAGGGAAGAGTGTAACACCTCAATGAAAATCAAGTCTGAGTCCCTGAAAGATCTATTTTGATTTCTGCCCATTGGATATATCCATGTCAGAAAGGCAGGTAGTGAGAGTATGTGCCTTTAACTACCATGGAACATCCCAAAGTTGCAAAGCAGTCCCACATTTCGTTCTTTCCAGATCATTAGTTTCACACTGAGCACTGAACCACTTCTCCGTGATACATACCCAAAGAAATCAAGAAACCTCCTGACATTGCCAGTAACTGTTCATAATACAGCCAGAATCACTGGGCTGATAACCACAGCAATACATGTAATTTGTGCTTATAGAAATTATGAACCTACGGCTGATCATCCACTTTCTTGAGCCCAAAGATAAAATCCAGCAGTGCTCTTGGGCAGATGCTAGACCCAAAACCTAATTATGTCTTGTGCCAGCGTTCAGCCTGTTCAATAACTGGCACTAACAGGACACTTACCTGCTCCTTCTGTAAAGAGGCCCTTTAATGCATATTTATGTGCTTATCCTTACAAACTGCTGTTTGGCTCACTGAGGTTATCATTAGCACTTCACCAATGGATGCTGAGCCTCAGGAGTATTAAAGCAGCATAAGAAATGATGCTTTAGCTGCTGCTGAGTCATCTGAAGCATCCCAGGTGTCTGTCACCCCCTCCTGCCAGGGGCCACAGCCTTGCTGTACTTGCTGGCATAAGGTCAATGGAACAGCTTCCTGACCCAGTTCTGTCAGATGAAAAGCCCTCCTCTCAGACATGGTTTAATATTGCAAAACTGAGCAGCAACATAAATGTTTGCACATTCCTGCCACGACACAGAAAAGCACTCAGACAACTTGCCAAACACTGCAGAAAGTGCCACAGCTGAGATGGGAGCTGGTTTCACATATCCACCCTGAAGGTATGGCTTTAGGCACAGGATCACTGTGTCCCTTAGCTTCAGTTATTTTTAAGCAGGATTTCAAAGGCCTGTGCTCAGTCTGAGAGAAACAGGGGATCTGACCAGTCTGCATAACCATCAAGCTGCACCATGAGCAGACACACCAGGTGAGATGTGTTTCATCTAACTCCTTGCTGCCAAACCTAAGCCACTCATCCTGGGCTCCCCTTGCAGTAAATGATAAAGCCCAGGCACCTCCTGCATGTACTTCATTTCACCCAGAGAAAGGTGTCCAAGGAGAAAGGAGATCAGGCACAGAGGGCTGACTTGCAGAAGATTAAAGCAGATGAGCTCACCTGAGCTGCTTCTGTGAGGCCCTTTCTTCAAGGCAGGCAAAATGAAGAGCCCTCCTTGGCAGAGGTCAGGATCCCATCAGCCAGGTACCAGGGTTCTGCAAACCCAGGTGGATGCCGACACAGCTTGCTCACTGCTGTGCCCTCCTGCCAGCCCAGCCACCTGCACCACCGCCTGCTCTGAGACCATGTGCTCTGACACTAGTATTTGTGATTGCCTTAAGGGATAAAAACCTCTCTCCAAAGAACTCCACACGTTTTGCACTAAGCAGCACGGTGTTCACTCACTCACTCACTCACTCACTCGCCCTCTGCAATTTCCATCATTTGGTTGGGAATGCAGCTTTCCGGGTGGTTTCCACATTAATGTCCACATCAATCTTTACACTGCTATTCTATGAGCAATCACACTTCATTTTAAAATTGCCTCATTTCCTCTGAGCTCTGGGATGCACTTTTAACTGCTCTTCTCCTTTCACTAAACCAGGAATTCTCAACAAAGCTGCCCTGAGGTCGTGCTCCAGCCCACGTGTAAAAGGCCAGCGTTTGCCCACGGACACTCAGGCTCCAACCAGGACCTCGCTCTCAGCCCGGGACAGCTCAGAGTTCATTCCCGACTGTGGATAACAAATGCTGTGTGCACAAGCACGGATGAGAAAAATCACCAGGAAGCTGATACGGTGAAAGGCACAGACTAACCATCTACCTTCATTGCTTCCAGACAGACTGCAACTGTTCTGGAAACAAACCTCCTGTTTGGAGAAATTAATAGAGAAGGAGCTGCAATTAATCACCTTCCTAAGCCCAAGCAGCAGAGGGACCTGATGTCCACACACGTGCTGGGTCAGTGCCCATATGGGTCCTCCTTGTGCTTTCCGCCACCGCCAACCCCCCCCACCACGCCATGGAGTGACCCGAGAGGTGCAGGCAGCTGCCTACCCTGGCTCACTGAACCCCATCCAGCCCGGGAATTAAAAATAAACCCAGCGGGGCTGCTGCCGGGCCGGCTGTGCAGCTGGGGGTGCCCAAGGCCGCTCCGCGACGGCTGCCTCCACACTGCGGCCGAGGAGCACGATGGGGAAGGGACCGGACACGTACCCAGACCAGCCGGGTTCATACCCCGACCAACCAAACCAGCCGGGTTCATACCCCAACCAGCCGGGTTCATACCCCGACCAACCAAACCAGCCGGGTTCATACCCCAACCAGCCGGGTTCATACCCCAACCAGCCGGGTTCATACCCCAACCAGCCGGGTTCATACCCCGACCAACCAAACCAGCCGGGTTCATACCCCGACCAGCCGGGTTCATACCCCCAACCAGCCGGGTTCATACCCCGACCAACCAAACCAGCCGGGTTCATACCCCCAACCAGCCGGGTTCATACCCCCAACCAGCCGGGTTCATACCGCAACCAGCCGGGTTCATACCCCCAACCAGCCGGGTTCATACCCCAACCAGCCGGGTTCATACCCCCAACCAGCCGGGTTCATACCCCCAACCAGCCGGGTTCATACCCCCAACCAGCCGGGTTCATACCCCCAACCAGCCGGGTTCATACCCCCAACCAGCCGGGTTCATACCCCAACCAGCCGGGTTCACGCACCAGCGTGTGCGGCTGGGAGAGCCGAGCAGGGCGCAGCACCTCTCCGGCAGCCCTCAGGCCCGGGGGGCTGAACCCGGCGGCGGGGCCGGCTCCGCCACTGCCCCCCTCCGTTCCCTGCCTCCGGCCGCGCCGCACCCGCCGCCCGAGGCCCGGGCAGGCCGAGCCGGCCCCGCCGCCCACCCGCGGCCCCACCGCACAGCCCCGGCCCCACGGGTCCTCCACCCCCGTCCGACCGGCGCCGAGCGGGTCGGCGCCCACCCCCCCCCGCGCCGCGACTCTTACACTGGCAGCCGCCCGCGATCCCCACCATCGCCCGGCTCCTTGGCGCCTCCTTCCGCTCCCCGCCGCGGTCCCGGCCCCGGCCCTTCGCCGTGACGATACCGGGGGCGCGGCCTACCCGGCCCGCCCCGGCTGGGAGGCCCGAGCTGCCGGCGGTCAGCGGGCGGGAGGACGGCCGGAGGCTCGGGGCGAAGCTGGGTGTTTGAGTTTAACTGGGAGGGTGCTCAGAGGAGGCTGAGGGGAGACCTCGCTCTGTGCAACTGCCCGAGGGGAGGCTGGAGCCAGGGGGATGGTCGGTCTCCCCCAGGAGCAAGAGATAGGACAAGGGCCTCGTTGTGCCAGGGGAGGTTTAGACTGGGTATTGAGGTATAATTTCCTCCCGAAAAGGGTTGCCAGGCCCTGAAAGAGGCTGCCCGGGGAAGAGGTTCAGCCATCGTCCCTGGAAGGACACGATTTAAGGACACTGGGTTAACGGTTGACTTGATCATCTCAAACGCCTTTTCCAACCAAACCAGTTCTGTGATTTATTGCAGCCTAACTGGTTTATGGCTGCCCCAAAACCAACTCACCTGCCCCTCTGTGAAGTGAGGTCTCCCCACTAACTGGGACCAAAGTGTCTGCGTTGCCTCCTGGCACTGACCACAGCCCCATGGTTTCAATGAGGCAGCAAGGTTGTCCTGGGAGACATCAAGGCCCAGAGATGATGCTCCAAAAATTGCAAGGCAAGTGGGATAAAGAATCTTGGTGCAGTTTGAGCTGAAAGGGAACTTTGGGAAACATCTAGTCTAACCCCAGGGATGTCTTGCACTAGACAAGGTTGCTTAAAGCTGCAACCTTCATGCATGTTTTTTGAGGCTGTAGCCTCGTGCTGACATCCAGTCTGAAAACTGAGCACAAGCCTGCTCCCATCCAAAACCCTGGAGGGCTTGCCAGGACAGGTGATCCTAGGGAAAATGCAATTAGTCCAGGTGGGTCAGGGCTTTGCCAAAGGACTTGCAAGTAGCTGTGGAAGGAGGACCATGTTCCTGCAAACAGGGTTGTAGCTGGGGTTTCTGATCCCAGCAATAAAATATATGCTTCCACAGAATGAAATTAAATTTCACAGATTCTGTAAAAATATATATGTGGTCCTGGAACAGGGCCAGGGCCCAGTCTCCTGTCCTAGGTAGATGTCCTCACCACCAGGTATCAAGTCATGCTGGTACCAGTGAGTCTTGATGCCCTTCTGTCTCTTGCCTCAGCTTTGGCAAAGCTCATCACCAGTGAAGGAGAAGTCTTGGGATGGAGCAGGAGATCCAAACTGGAACCCCGAGGACATTGTCCATCCCCTCAAGTCACTGTCTGTGTTCAAGGCAGGGAGAGCCGTGAGCCCTACTTGCCTGTTGGGAAAAAAGGGCACATAGGGCAGGGCTGCTGCTTCCAACAAACTGAGTTTTAAACTCCCCCATTTCTGGGCTGCTGGTTGCTCACCAGCAGCTTGTTGGAAGCCAGCTATGGGCACACTGCACTGTTGGGAGCTCTAGATGCTCAGGGAGCCAAAGGCTCATTTGGAGTTTGCTGGCCAGGAAAAGGCATCTCTTGGGCCCAGATATCCCATGATGGAGCAGATCCAAATATACTCTGAAATGACAGCAGCAGCCATCTAGTCCCATTGTCCTCATTTTAACTTTGTGGCTTTGCCTCCTCCCCTTGCAATGCACCAGCACTTCCTTGGAACAGCCTGTCTGCATCCCCCACATGGCTCTTATTTCCTGCTGTGCTGGCTGCAGCATGGCTCTGGCCTATGTTTACCACCGCTTCATTTAGGTGTCATCAACATCCTTGCTGTGGCCAAATTTACCCTGGTGAAGCAGAAAGGGCTGTTGTGTGGGATGCTGATGAGACCTTCCTTTTAGTTTAGCTGTGAAGCACCTAGGAAGGCAGCAGGCTGAGCACCATTCTTGGGGTAGCACTTGGAGGCTTCAGCAAAGTGGTGGGAGCAGGTCCTCAAGCCCCAGCCCCAGCCAGGCATCTCTCCGAGGCACAGCCATGCTAGAGTTCTCCTTGTGCCTGAGTGTGGAGGAGGAGTTGGGAACTGCCATCCTGACCATGAAGGATTATTGCTGCCCTGTACTGTGTCTCATCACTCCTGAGCATCACGACCATGGAGGGATGTGCCTTGGTGTGAATTGTTACTTCTCAGGATGGGGAGGAGGCAAGGAGGACTGGGATCACAAGGCAGAGTGCTGGGATGTGCTGGGGAGAGCTTCCAAGGAGGAGCTGATGTATTTTCATCTTCCTTTCTGCTCAACAGCTGTGGTATTGCCCAAGGTAAAGTCATGGTGGGCACCGAGCAGCTCCATTACACACACTGCTGGTTTGTTTCTAAAGGTGAAGCAAAGGGAAACCTGGAAGAGGAGAGGATTGTGCTGAATACCACTGGTAGTATCTGCAGAGCAGGGCACGTACAGGGTCTGACCTTGCAGACCTCAATGCCCATGAAACACACAGGAGCTCAGCACAGCAGCTTTGGGGACATTTCCATATTTCTATGTAACTTGCCCACAGAAACCGGTGTGTGTTTTAAATGTGTCCATCCTGCTGCTCCTCCAGCAAGTGTCTGTAGAGAGACAGAGAGGTGTGAACAGGGAGCAGGCTACCTCTGCACTTTCTTAGGAGATCTGAGGCACATGGTGCAGGGTTGGGGGTGAGACTTGGTCCTATAGAGAGGTCCTATAGAGACTTGGTCCTATTGTCCTATAGAGAGGATGAGGATCCAGATCTGTCTGTCCTGATGGACATGAGAGGGGACAATCTGCAAGCAATAGGACAATATTGCTCTGGGGCACATGCTGATGTAGCTTTCCTTGCACCCCTTCCCTGCCTCCAGTTCTGCGCCCAGAACTGGAGCCACATCACAGCATGATTTGTGCTCTCTGGAGCTGGGGCACAGGTTGGGAATCATCAGCAACCATCAAACAAAGGGACCACTTTCAATTTTTGCTCTGTGGATGCTTTCGTACACAGAGCAGGGTTTATTTGCTCTAGGAAAAAAAAAATCTCACGCAGCCTCTCTGAGGATAGATTTATGTTCTGTGTCCAGCCGAGCAACACCTGTTCACTCAGCTGATGTTTCTGTATGTCCTTGAAACAGGCTGGTGTGTTTGAGAAGCTGCTCTGTGGGCACATGGACTTTATTTAGAACCTCTTAATTTTTATCATTTAAAGATGATGTATTTGGGACAAGGAAAAGACGACTTCTCAGCCCAGAGCAGTATGTGGGCACATGCATCCTAGAGAGGTAGGTATGTATGTCTAAATATATATACAGATATCATACCTGACTCAGCATCCACTGTTTTGCAAACAGCATTTTTAGGACTGCAAATGTACAGTCACTCACACATTATATATCCATTGTCTGTAAACCACAACCCCCCTGAAAATATTCATACTTCACAAGTCAAGAAATACTCTCAGAATCTTTAGCACATTAATTGCAAGTCAGAGAGTCAGGTCACGGGCTGTGTTTTTCCATGATGTGCTTCTCCATTTGGTGCACTGGGAAATGGTGCTTGCTGGAGGAGCAGGTAGGTGGGATCTGCTCTGCTTATTTGCTGGCATCCTACACCACAACGTGTGCAAACTTTTGCAGACAGGCAAGATTTTGTTATCCTGTAGCACTAAACAGATTTAGTACCTTCCTTTTCTATCTGGCTGTTGTAAGTTATAATAAAATTATGTCTGTTCCTTCCAATCAAGTCTGTAGCCATTTCGACTGCTCCTGTTCAAGTGGGAACCACTTGGGTTATTTTATGTTGTTCCTTCTTTATCTGAGAGTCCATATCAGATACCTGATTTAGTGCAAAGAGGTTGGTCAGTCATGGGCCAGTTTAGTGAACTCAGTGACAATTGCAGGAGTCTCCTGCAGGCATTTTTTCTCAGCTGTCCCATCACATATGAAAAACAATTGCCATTAAATACAAACCTGAATAAGAAGGGGGTAAATAAGCTGTGCTCTGGAGACAGGCTTTTCCATTTTTGTTTGCTGTCCTGCCACATCCTCACCTGTCCCCAAGCTCTGATGTAAAACACCCTTCTGGGTTTGGTCCTCTTTCACTCACTGTGCTCCTTCCACCTTCTGCTCCAGCTCCTGCAAAGGTTCTGCCAGAGGAAAACTCCTTCATCAGATGGCCTTGAGTCCACCTCTGATTAAAGTCTGGCTACCACCATGACAAAGGTGGCTGCAGGTGGGAAGCTCAGTCTCTGGGAGCAGGACTTGGCAGTCTTACTTCTGGTCTCCCAAAGTGTGGGGTTGTGTGAGCCCCCACTCCAAGCGAGGTCCTGTAGAGCAGGGTGAGGTGGGTCACCAGCAGGGCTGAGCTGCTCAGATGCCTCTCCCTGGCTCTGTCCCTGCAGCTGGAGAGGCAGATGAGAGCAGCTAAAGATTCTTCTCTGGAGGCCTGTGTCAAAATCAGGGAGCACCATGATTAGCTGGAGGGCTCCCAGGATGGGGAAGATCTCAGCTGATAGCCATGTCCCTGGGCTGGAACGAGTCCTTTCAGGCAAAGACGTCCATCTGTTCTTGCTCCTCATAGCTCAGATCCTTCAGCCTTGTCCTGCCTCTTCCTCACCCCTTTGCTGTCCCCTCCCTAGTCCCACTACAGCTCAGTCTTCCCATTCCTAAATCTGGTGTCAAGGATTAATGGGTCTGATCAAAGAACACAAGAGCAAGAGGGAACATTATTTGGAAATCTCACAGGTGTGTGTAGCTCTAAAAATGCTCCAGAAAGCATAATTCATGTCATAAAAATGAGTGGGAAATGAGACAAAGCATTTATCTCACAGTGCAGGCCATGGCAGAGTAACCTGCCCACTTCCTTTGCTGGAAACTGGTTTTCAAAACAAGGAAAAATGGGAAATATAGTACAAGCATCATTAACACAGGAGAGAACTGAATGAAAAGAGAGCAGGGCAGGTGGTGCTAGAAGGGGAGATCCAGAGCTTGGTGGAGTTTCCCAGGGTCAGTCCTGGTGTCTGGTCAGTGTTTCTCCTGGCACAAAGGCAGGCCAGCACTGCCTGGAGAGGCAGGAGAGCCTGGTGGGAGAAGGATGGGGTCTCACTGAGCAAGAACTGCTGGAGGAGTGGAGGGATGGGACCTGTTCACCAGGTGTGAGACAGAGCAGCCCAAACAGGAAACAATTCTGTGATGAAATCTGGGGATATTATTTATCACCCAACTCCCTTTCTTCAGACATCAATATTTGAGCCTGAGGGTGTCCAGCCCAACTGAGAAACCATAATCCTGTCCCTGAAACCATCTCAGATCTTTCTCATTTGTATATTCAAACATTTATATTTATGGGTGCCTGCTGCAGCAATAAACATGGTGATACGGTCCTGAAAATCGTATTTGTTTTCTAAAGGCCATCTGGCAGCATTTCTGTATTGTTTGAGAAAGCAGTGACACCAGCAGTGCTGTATTCCCCCCAAAATGCTCTGTGCTGGCAGAGTAAATGACTGGAGGGGTGGAGAAGAGACATGGGACTGTTGGGTTGTCTGGGCCACATGCCAGGGATGCACATTACTTTGCGAGATCTCTCAGCTCTTTGCTAAGGTGATGAAACTTGATGTTCAGGATCTCAGGAGACAATGAGCAGGTCCTCTTCCATGTCACCTGCTCCTCCAGGTCATTAGACCCCCACAGACTTGTTCAGCTCAGGGTCACAGCTCTGGTTTCCCACCCAGTGCATGCAAATGGTGATGGGCTCTGCAGGGGTGGCTCTCTGCCAGGGACCACAGGTCTACACTGAGAGCTCAGTGCCAGGAAGGCTCAAGCCAAGGTGAGGCAAGGTAAGTCAAGGCTTCAGAGCATGCCCTAGATCCAACACACAGCAAGAGCTGAGGAAAGCCCATCCCCTGCACTCGTTTGGACTTATCAGAGGATGATGCTTCCCAGGTTTTCTTGCTTCTGAGTTCTGCCATTCTCTGGGGGCAGGGAAACCAATCAGCCTTGGGGACAGCAGAGCCACAGCATGCATCAGTGCCATTCAGGGACCTGCAAACTGCTGAAACTTTTACTGGTTCTGTCTCAAACCTCCCCCTTTTCTCGCTTCAGAGCATCACTCAGCTAAGCCCATGGCTAGCCATGCCGGCTGCCTGCCATCTGGCACAAGCAGGACCAAGTAACGTTAAATAAATGTTAAATACACACTAATGCCATGTGACAACTAGCAAAAGGCAGTGACTTCAAGCTCAAAGAGTCTGGTTATGTAAACAGCATCCTGAAATTAATATTTACCTTTGAAACCAAACAGATATTTGGGGTGTTTCATTGTCTTTCTGCCTAGCAGATGCCAAGAACAACAGCTTGGTACTGCAGGGAATTGGCTTGACAGCTCAGGGGACAGTAAACTCCCCACCAGTCTCCAGACTGTGAGGTCAGAGCCAGTCCCTCTCTTTTCAAGCAGATAAATTCACACAAGCATCAGATTAATCTTTGCTCAGGGGCTGCGACCTCTAATGAGGAGTGGGAGCCTCCCTGAGGTCTTAGGTGGGGAGTGGGGATTCGAGTGGCAGATGGGCTGAAGGACGGAGGGTTTGGGGATGCTCAGAGCAACCCCTTGGTCAGAAGAGCTCTGGGGAGGCAGAAGGGTTGCCCTGTGGTGGGAAAGGCTGCTTGAGGGGCAGCATCACCTCCAGCCCGGCCGCTGTGCTTCATTTCCAGCTGAACTCACACCCGGGGGCTAAATCCCTTAATTTCTCTTTCTCTAAGGGGTGATTTGTTTTGCAAAGTCCAGCAGGCTCAGGGAGAGGGGCTCGCTGCACCCTCCTGGTTTCTGGTGCTCTGTTATGGAGAACTCTGGTGGCGGTCCCCATCGTTACACATGGACCCAGCCCTCTTCCAAGGTTTTCTAAATGTTTTTTAAAACATTATCATGATTTTCTAGCAACAGGACGTGTATGCTCAACACAGACATGAGGCAAAAGTCAGCTGTCCCCCTGGAGGTGTTTGGGATCTCAGTAAATGGAAGGTGACTGAATGCAGGGGTAGGAGCCCAATTTCAGTTTTAATAGGATATTTTTTGCAGGTGTCTGAGCAGAAAAAAGCTTTGGGTGCATCCTGCAGCTCACTACTTCTGTCAGCACCCACTGCTGGACTTTATTTCACCCCTCTGCTCCTTGCACAACTCCTCTGCTTCATTCCTGGCCCTGGGCTTTCATCCTCTTCCTCCCAGTGTGGGATGGCTCTTCCTGGTGTGCTGTGGTCCCCTCCTCTGTCCTGCTTCTGGGTCACTCATCTCTCCTGGCAGCTCTCGGAGGGGCTGCAGGGGTCATGCTTGCAGCCTCCAATGTGCCCATCCCAGTGTTCAGCCAGCTCCTACCTTGGATTTTCAACCCCCCCATCAGATTCTCAGTGCATTTTTCAACTTCTCTTGGAAGAGAAGGGCCAGGGGGAGCCAACCGTGCTGGGGATGCCTCAGGGCTGGGAGGGGAGACCGGGATCCCGAATCCTGCCCTCCAGGATGTCACACCCACACCTCCCACCACTGTCACACTGGGTGCCAGGGGCCATGGGGCTGCCACCTGCTCCTTGGCCCCGCTGAGCAGCTGCTGGCTTGGGCTGACAAACTGCAGGCAGCTCGGGGAGGTTGTTACCTGCCAGGCACAGCAAAGTAAACCCATTAATGTCAGCAGCATGTGGGTGGGAGCCGGGGTGAGCCGGGCTGGGAGGATGTGGGTATGCTTCTATTACTCCTGTAAAATAAAACCCAACAACCACACCAGCAGGGCTGTGAGTGGGGCCCCTCTGAAAGTAGTGAGGGGGGTGTGTGTGTGTGATGGGGACTGATTAAACAGATGACACCCCAAAAAATGATGTCAAACCGAGCTGAGTACACCCAACCGCACGAGCTCCAGGGGGTTTGGGTGCTGGTGACATGCTGCACCCAGCATGGGGTGCTCAGCCTTCCAGGGCAGCTGTGCTGGGAAGAAGAGTGGAGTTTTTTTAAGTAGATATTCATGCTGAATACATCTTCCTTTTGAAATCTTGGTGTTTAAACTCCTGACAATGTGTGCCAGGGCTTGTAGCTGTGGCAGTTTCACACGCACTAGTGAGAGGGGTGCTGTGCATTGGCCTCACCAAACTCAAACAGGGAACCTGCAAGCCCTGGCAGGGCACTGGGGTGGGGTGATGCCACCAACAAGTTTTGACAGAGATTGCCTCATCAGGAGGGGCTGTGGAGCCATTTCCCAGCTCGATTCTCTGGTGAGGTCAGCCAAAGTTGAGCTGGAGAGGGCAGGGGAGGTCTCCTGTTGAGGGATAACTTCAGGCTGAAGCTGGGAGGATGTGATCTGGTCACCCTGAGGTCTGTGGATGTGGAGAGGGGGACACGATGGCCAGATCTGGAGGATGCCATCAGGTCTCCAGCTTCCTGGCCCAGGTCCAGATCCAGAGGGGGTATCCAAAACATGTTCATGTCTTGTGTCTGCACCATGTCTCATTGTCTCCTTACAAATTAAAACCAATTGGTTATGATGTTTGCTGCCTGGTCATCGAATGCCAGTTTTCCCTAAATAGTGGTTGATATAAATAACCTGAATCTGTGCTATTGGAATGGATGGGTTACTTACAATTCACATGAGAGTCTAGAAACCAAGGGTCAGAATAAGCAGACTCCTCTGAACTGAAAAAAAAAAAAAAAAAAAAAAAAAAAAATTGAGTTTTGAGGAAGAGCCAAATGGTAAAAATGTGAGGGAACATTTTCAGAGCTAGGAGCAGAAGTCCATCATTCTTCAGGGAAACAGCCACAGAGCTAGATCGGGGGTGATGGTTTAGAGTGAGTTTTCCTGCCAGCTGATTTCAACCATGGACTTTAACTGTCCTGTCCTGCCCTTCCCATTTCCAGCCTGATAATGGATTTTTTCTGAGGACTTGTATGCCCTGGTGTTTTTAAGAAATGTTTTTATAAGAACATGTAAAAATAATAGAAAGGAAATATTTCTGTAAGACTCTATGTAAAACAGGAAAATATAAATTAACATATAAAATATAAGTACATAAAATGTAAATACATAAAATACTTGCAGAAGGCATATATGATTGTTTTCTAAACAGCAAGGCAGAAAAATTTCATGGCCATGGCCACGGCCTTCAGAGGGGCTCAGAGGGACACGTGGGCTTGTGGGTGCTCTGCCCAGAGTCTGGCACATGCCATGGCCCCACTTCCAGTCCTTGTCACTTTTCCATGGAATTTGCTTTCCTAGAGCTCAGTCCCTGCTGCTGGCCTGTCCTGAATCACCCACTGGTCCCTGCTCCTGACACCAGAGATACCAACAGCCTGGAGCTGAACAGGAGGAAAATCCCCTTCCACTCCCTGCATGGGCTATTGGTGGGTCAGTGGGAGAGTTGTTTAATCCAGTTTGGGTTGGTTTTTTTTTAATAGAAATAGTCCAGAAGCACTAGGGGATTAAAAAGAGGTGTAAACTCTAAGCGTTGAGTACAGCCTTCTCTACTAGCCATTTCCTTGGTGCCCCCAGGCTGGGTTTTGATCCCTCGACACAGGGTGGCTTCTGCTGGAGCAGAGGGGACATTCCAGCTGGGCAATGCCCTGTGTTGATTTGGATGGAGTTTCAAATTGGAAAAGGTGAGGGAACAAGCATGTGACGTTTTCATTCCAAACTCAGGCTTTGCTTTATGTGACACACCACAGAGCTGGAGATCAGCAGAAACCAAAATAATTAATTTCACTGTTACTGACGTTACGAAAAAAAAGAAAAAAATCCATTAAATGGCAAATTCTGAACTGTCGTGATTTTTCCAGCTGTTGAGCACAAAAACCAATCTGGAAGTGTCAGCATGTGAGCCCTCATCAGCCCTATGAGCCTGGATGGCTCCTGAGGCTTTGTTAGCTCCCTGGCTGGCTCCGTTTGCTTTGGCTTCCCAAGAGACCCATGGGCTGCACAGCTCCCTTGTTGCACAAAGACATCTCTAGTGCTGTCTGGGGCTCTGCATGGAATATCAGGAGGGTGAGGGTGGGGTTTTTTTGTCAGTTTTGCTCATGGCTGGACCACCTGCCCTGGGTGCTGATGGTGACCTGCCCCGGTCCTGTGCCTTTCCTGGCAGGACCTGCACCACCCAGCAGCTGAGGGAACAGCCACCAGCTCAGCCCAGGAGTGGTGGGGAGCCCAAAGCCCATATCAGCAATGGTTTCCTGACAAACAGTGCGGCTCATTGTCTGTTCTCATTTATAAACTGCTCCACACCAGCCATCTGATATCCATTATTACAATTACAAACAACCCACAGTAACTCTCCAGCTGGTCAGCTCCATCCGAACAGCACTGCAGCCATTCAAGGATGCCATATGGTACCAGAGTTTCCAAAGCAGCATTGTCAATCAGCCTTATTAATTTCTGAGTTCATTTCTTTGCCTTTTAGGGATATATTTTTTCCGCCCCCCCTCCCTCTTTCTGTATAAGACAGAGACACTTCTCTGGCCTTAATTTGGAATATGCAGCTTGTCATAATAATTGAAACATCTACATCTCCAAGGCAGCTGGCAGGGAAGGGAAGAGGCTGAACTCTGTGAGCAGCCCCCCGAGTAATGATGCTCATGCAAGACCTCCAAGTGTCTCTTACCATATATACCACAGTGCCACGAGAATATTAAAAACCCATTAGATCCAGAGTGCCGGACATGGTTGGCTTTTTTACTGCAGATGGAGGGTTGCTAATGGCCATTTTCCTTCAATCTCTGAGTCTCCTTTGAGCTATATTTATTTTTTCCTCCACATTTTGCATCCTCTGGGTGGTATTACTGGAGACAGTTGCAGGTGCTGAGATGCCTCCAGCTTTGCCCCTGTCTGTCCTGTAGCCTGCAGGTGCTGCCCCACTGGGTGGACCCTCCCTTTGGGGTGGTTTACTGGGGAGTCACTTTGATGATGAGCCACTTCCACATGGCAGTATGGCAGCTGACAGTGTTGGGTATCCGTCCCTTTCTTGGCAGCAAAGCCAAGGGCTGTGTCTAGCACGGGTGCAGCCACTTCACAGCCCTGCAAAAACACCCATGACCAGGCATGGAGCCTCCTGCAGGCACAGCAGCTGGCTGCAGGCACCAGTGGGGTGGTTGGGTTTTTTTATTTTTGTCATTTAAAGCCAGACAGCAATCACAAAGGGAAGCTTTTGTTGTTCTGCAATGCTCAGCCCTGGCTAAAACTCTAGCAGGAATTTTCTGCCCCAGGAGGGAGGTGATGGAGGGAGCCAAGAAGGTCACCTTCATAAGCCACCAGCAGTGTGGCACCCTCAAAGCATCTCTTTGAAAAAGTCTTAATACACTTTCATGTTTCATCTGTCCCTCTTTGACCATGAGGTGTTCATGTCCCAGGTGACAAGCTGCCTATCAGGCTCTCCAGAGGCTCAAGACTCGGGGTGCCCCTGCCTGGAGAGCTGGGAGAGTTCCTCAGATCATGGTTTCTCTCCCAGCCGTAAGTCAAGGCCAGAAAAGTGGGAGAGGAAGACCCAGGAGCTGTATGTGACAGGGCTGGTGAGAGCAGCAGGTTTCAGGGCTGCATTATGCAGATCACACAGGATTATGTCAAACCACTTTGTTCATCTTCCCCATCCAGGGCAAAGAGCTCTATGGGGCTGGGAGAGTTTGGGAGGACAAATCTACAGCCACACCAGGGCTCCAGCTAGACCTCCTCTGCCTGCCTGTCCCACAGTCCCTACAGGCATCTTGTACATCTCTTTTATCACCTTGGATGCAGGTCCCAGCTTTAGGAAGCCCAGAGAGGATCCAGCACCAAGCTGCAGCCTGGTCCAGCTCTGCCAGGGACTTTGCTCAGTCCTGACTTGTGGCCAACATCCATCTCCAGAGAGAAGAGCTGGGAAGATGCCTGTCAGCCATCTCAAATAGCATCTCTTCAATGCTGGCTGTTTTTTAGGGCACAATATTCACCACTGCAGGTGCCTCCACCCATGGAAAGAGCTGTTTCTGGTGCTCATACCTGTGCCTGCTCCTCAGCATGAGCTGGGAGGCCCTGTCACCCTGTTCTTCCTTACTGCCATCCTTGGTGGTGCATCCAGTGGACACTCTTTGAAGGGTACATTGAAGTGGGTGGATTGTTTGGTTTGTTCATTGGAAGTCCATCTTTTGTTGATGTTCACACTTGTCTGGCTCCCAGAACCCAGCCCTGGTCTCCACCTGGGACATGGCAGCCATGGTTTGGTGCCCAAATTCACACCCATGGGGATGCTGCAGGCCAGGAGTGTTCTCCCAGTGGGCAGGGGGGGCTTGTGTCCCCACAGATGAATTCATGTCCTGGGCTGAGTGCTGTGTGACTCTGTCTCACCCAATGTACCTCATCATGGCAGTGCTGGGATGCTGGGGCATCAGTCTAGAGTCCTCCTGGCACCTGTGGACCAAGAGAGAGGAACTTATGTCAGTGAATTTTAACCTGGCTTTCTCCTGCTTCTCTGTTCCTCTCCAGCATGCAGGTGAAGGTTTCACAGCCCTGGTTGGCATGAACACCCAGCTGCATTTCATGCTCTGGCTGCTTTCCCATTCCTCTGAGCTTAGCTCTGGCCTTTCCTCTGCTTTGTTCTCCATTTGCATTGGGACTGTGCAATGCCCCATCCTTGAAGTCTCTTCTTCCCTCCTTGGCCAGTTTTTGGGGGCTTTCCAGGTGTGCTGGAGGCCTTGGGTGCATTCCCCAGCAGCAATGGGCAGGACCCTTTCCCTCTCCCACTCCCACCAACATCCAGCACCGTCCTCCAGGTGCAAAGCTTTTCCTCTCACAGGCTCTCCCCACAGGGCTCACTGACCTCCCTTTGCCCACTGGTTAAACCTTTTTCTTTGAATTTATGAGTTAGTGGCATTTTCCTTGATTTTCCTGTGTCTTACTCCCTCTGACTCTCAGTGATCCACCTCACACTTTCTGCAGGAGGCTGCTTGCTTGAGCTGCATTTCTCTGGCTGTGGCCACAGAGATGTCTGAGCCCCCAGCAGCAGGGTCTGCATCTCTTCCTCTTCCTAATCTGTCACAAAGGAATTTAGAGTTTGTTGTTGGAAATGCAATAATGAGTCAGGCAGTTTGCAGAGCCTGGCATTGGGCAGCTCAATTGTTTCCCCAGATTCCCAGTGGCACTTGTTGAAAGGAGCCCTCTGGCTGTGACATTGCTCATGGGTTAGGAATGTACTGGGAGAGTCTCTGGGATCTCATGGAGGTCCTTCCAGCCCAGAACCACCAGGCCAGGGGCTGCAGGGCCATGGGGTGCTCTGGTCCACAGCAGACAGCCGTTGTTCTTGGGTTTGTTTTCCTTTTTCCCTGGCCCTGATGAAATTTTCTAGTTATCTAGCTGCTTCCTGAAGAGGGTCCAATTACTAAACCCATCCTCTTTCATGCCTCTGCCCAGTGCTAAGGCTCCAAAATCTGCACCATCTCTGTTGCTTTTGCTTGACAGTTGGTGGTTTTTTCCACCCAAATTTTTTTGTTTGTTTTGTTTGGTTGGTTGGTTTGGTTTTGTTTGTTTGAGTTTTGTGCTTTTTCTGTTTTTTCAGAATTCTTAAATTATGATTTCACATACCTCCTGGAGCTGACTCACTGCTGACACCATCTTTGTGTACTGGAGGGGAAGCCAAGCCAACATGACTTTCTGGTCTTATTCCATCCTCTGCCTACACAGTTCCTTCTTCTACCTGAGTCCTCCCTGAGAAGCATTATTCCCCATGTGCCACCCCATCCTCAGGGACAAAACAAGCTGCACACTGAGCTTCATGCAAGATGTGTCCATGGTGCTCTGGGTGAGCATCTGGCATCACTCAGGGTCACCACTGCCAGCCCTCCCAGGGCATGGAGCATGGGCCAGGCTGGGACATCCTCCCCATTAGCAGCTCTCCTGACATTGGGATTGCAGTTTATGGTAAGATTGGTGGAAGAGAGAATATTTCCTTTTTTTTCCCCAAGTCCATGAGAGTTTTGGAGGGAAAAAACTCCACTCCGCCATGTGCTCTACCCTAGGGGATGCTGCCTGGAGCTGCCTGCCCCAGGGATGGGAAACAAAGCAGGCAAGCACCCACGGGACATCCCGTGATAGTGAGGTCAGCATTAGCTCCAGAGCCTGGCCTGCACCAGCTTTCCAAGAAACTTTGGAGGAGGATAAAAAAAATGATATCTTATTTTTTCATTTGCAGCTGGAGCGAGACCAGGACATTTTTTGTTGAAAATAGAGCTGCTTGTCTTCTGGTCAGCATCTGCTGAACAGCTCCTGCCTCACCACCACCATGGGACAGCAGAGCTGGGACTGGGAGGGGACAGCTGAGGGACACCAACACACTGCCTGCTGGCTTTTGGGGCCAGAGAGGACCGGCTGCCTCTCCAGCAGGCAGCAATCCTCTGATCACAACTTCTCTTTGAAAACTCTCCAGTGCTTTGTTCTCCTCCTGATACAATCCATTTGGAGCAAATGCATTCTGGGAGCCTCTTGCCAAACCTGCAAGCTTTGGGGAAGCTGCTGTGAAGCATTAGCAGCAGATAAGGCTTCTGGAGGGCTGGCTGGTGGGGGAGGTGGTGGTGGTGGCCCGGTCTCACCTCTTCTTGACATTGGCCTCGGGGTACAGCCAGGGGATGTCACCCTGTGCCACAGCTCCTTTTCCCAGCAGGTTCTGGAGCCTGACCCTTCTCCTTGGATCCATTGCTGGTGGTCCCAGGGTGTCCCAGCATCCCCCCAGTTCCCCAAGGAGTGTGGTGCTGAGCAAGGGGCAAGGGCACATGGCTTGGTGGCAGTGGGCATGGGATGGAGCCCTCATGCTGGGGTCCTGGCTCTGAGTCCCAGCACTGCTAGAGCCATGGCTGGACTCATCTTCCCCATCCACAGACATGAATCTGGGAACTTTTCCAGCCCCTGGAGGTAAATTTCCAGCCTACCTTGTCCTACCTGGTCCTTGTCCTTGCGTTGCTCCTGACACCCATCTCCTGCTCCCCCGGAGGGGTGAGCCAACCTCCTCTGCCTGCCTGATATCCCTGGCCCTCCCCTTGGCTGCTCCCTGCTCCCGTGGGGTTCCCAGACTCTGCAGCATTTCCCTGCTGCCTTCCCCTTGTGCAACCTTTGCAGGCAGCACCCACAGGCAGTGGTCAGGGCACCAGCACTGTACCTGGGCACAGCCTTTCCTGGCTGGGTGCTCAAAATGATCCCAGGTCCTACCAGGAGTGTCTGAGGGAGCTGGGGTTGTTTAGTCTGGAGAAGAGGAGGCTGAGAGGAGACTTTATCACTCTCTTTACCTACTTCAAGGGAGGTTAGAGCAAGGAGGGCACAGCCTCTTCTCCTTAGCAGTCTGACAGGACCAGAGGACATGGATGCAAGCGATGCCAGGGGAGGTGTAGGCTGGATATTAGGAAGCATTTCTTCTCTGAAAGGGTTGTCAGGTTATTGGAATAGTCTGCCTAGGGCAGTGGTGGAGTCACCAGCCCTGGGAGTATTTAAATGGCATGGGGAGCTGGTCCTCAGGGACATAGCTTAGTGGTGAACTCACAGTGTTGGTCAGAGGTTGGACAGGGTGATCTCGAAGGTCTCTTCCAATGAAAGACATTCTGTGATTCTGTAATGTTGGGAGAAGGGAGAAAAGAGAAGATTTCCAGCCCTGCTCTGGGAAGGCCATGTCAGAGGTGCAGGCAGTGATGTCCATCCCTGCGAGCTGCTGGCTTGTCCCCAGCATGATGGCCTCTAGGGCACATGGGGCTCTTGGTGACAGTTGATGGGGGGGGAGGGGCTGGGGGTGGGCAGGGGGCAGGTGGGAGGTTAATGCCATTATAAGCCGGGCCAGGGGTCACCAACAGCTGAGGCCTCACTGGCCAGATGGGGAGAATTGTCTGCTGCACGCCGGGGCCACAAAGGAGGGAACCCTGCAGCAGCTGCTCCCAAGGAAGAGGTTAAGGAGACACGTGTCGAGGTAAAGCCCAAGGGTGGCAGACATGGCCCTGGCCTTTGTCGGGGGTCACCTCCCATCTGATGGGGAGCAGGTGGGGTGGGAGCTGGAGGGGCAGCAGGCAGGTCCCTGGGAGCATGGCAGGACCTGCCAGAGCTGCTCACCACTGTGCTGCCTCTGAGGCTCTGCCAGAGAATGAGCCTTTTTTCCTTCATTATATCCCCAGAAAAAAAATGGGAACAGCCCCATGATGTTGATAGGCATCCCTGGATGCCCTGGCTGGGAGCAGGGGACAAGAGAGGTGACAAGAGGGTGAATGGCTCCAGCATCTGGCTGAGCATACTCCCAGGCTGACTGGCAGGAACCCAGCACGGGCCAGCATGAGCATCCATCCTGCCTCCTCCCTTCTGGTGCTGCCAGGCAAAGCCCAGCAATAGTTCACCCCTGGGGTCTCTAGACTCACCCTGTGGGTGCCAGGGTCCAGCCAGGGCTCAGCCTTGTGTGCCCCTCACCCTGCTCAGGCCCCCACTACCCCCTCTGGTCCCCTTTGCCAGCAGCATGGGGCTAATTTCAATTATCTTCTCCAGGCCATATGATTTCTATTAATATCAAAGTAATGAGGTAATTACTGTGATTCAGAGGAATGGCTGGGGAATTGCTTGGGATAGGATTTCACCAGCCAAGAGGGTAAATTGAAACCTCTCATTGGAAAGGAGCAAAGGGCTATATCAGGGGTAAGTGAGGGCCAGCCTGGGGCAGTGGGTGATGTTCAGGGTGTCCTTCCCCAGAGGGTCACTGCTGCCATCCCCGGGTCCTCTCCCATGCTGAGGTCTCCTTTGGAGATGCCATGGGCTGGATGAGGAGCCCACGGCAGGGGTGATGCTCCCCACCCCTTTGCTGCAGCCCACCCAGCCCCTACACAAACCCTCTCAGGGCTTGTGCCTGGAGCATCCACCCTGGGATGGAGATGGACCATCCTGCTGAGCTTTCCCCAAGCTGTGTGCTTTCAAGGTGCTGCTCTGATTCTTGATTTATGCAGCCCTTAAAAGTGGCACTGAGCTGGGCAGTGTGTGTCCCAATGCCAGCAGCAGCTCAGGGCTGTGGGGAGTCCCCTCGAGGCACGATGGGTCCAGCAGCCCTGGGAAGGATGAGGAATGCTCACAGACCCTGCCTGCCCCTATACCTGTGGAGCTGCAGCTTCTCCACATCCAGCCTCCTCCCCTGACTGCCACAAAGACCTGGAAAAGCTCCCAGAGTTATACCCTGGGCAGCCCTGAGCTTGCTTGAGTGACCTGGGCCAGGGATCTCAAAAGACATTTGGGAAATGTGGAAGGAGCAGGGGCCACATATTCATGTGCACATCCTCCCAGGAAAGAAGCTCCAGCCACTTCTCAGGCTGTAAAAAGAGTTTTGCACAGAGCAGTGGAGGGGATCCACAGAAAAGATAGACACAAAAAACCCCTCTGCACCCCTCCCGGCTGTGGGGCACACAAGCAGAGCCTGTCCCCAGCTGCAGTGGGGTCCAAACTGGGAGCTGGGAATAGTGCTGGGCACAGAGAGGGCAGGAGGCTGGGCTGGGGAACGAGTGTGCAGCTGGGGGGTAAAAATAGCTCTTGTTGTGGAACAGGAGTGTCAGGGATGGCTGCCAAGTGGGGAGGGTGCACAAGGTGCCTTGTGAAAGGTATTTGGTAGGCAAGGGGAGAGTGGGGCTCAGGGACATGGTGCTGAGCAGAAAGCCAGGGCATGCTGGGGGGCCTTGAGACACCACCCCCAAGAAACCTAGGCAGTGAGAAGAGGTGAACATCCCTTTCCAGAGCCCCCCTTATCCTGGATAAAGATGGAAATTTAAAATGATGGGGGTGGTGAGACATGGGAGCGGGTTGCCCAGAGGAGCTGTGGCTGCCCCATCTTTAGGGCGTGAAGGTCAGGTTGGACAGGGCTCTGAGCAAGCTGATCTGGTAGGAGTTAACCCTGTCCATGGCAGGAGGGAGGACTGGCAGATCTTTGAAGGTCTCTGCCAAACCAAACCATTCTGTGACTCCAACAACCAACAGTGGGTGGCCCAGAAGCAGCATGTCCCCTGTCCCCTCTGGGTCCTGGCCTGGAGTTCTGGGGCACAAAGCCACGTCTGCTGAGATGACCCAAAGTTCCCCTTTTCTCCCATCAGTGCCACCAGTTTTGCAGCAGCCCCGGTCCCACACGCTCCCCTGGGCTACAGGTGGGGGTCAGGGCAGATGCTACAACTTGTGAGCTGAGCGTGGGGGTTCTCAGCTGGTGGCAAAGCACCGACCCGCGAGGGCTTTGTCCCCCCGTAGGCAGCACCCAGCTAGATGGGTGGCTTTGGGCACAAGATGCCCCAGCTCCGGCCACCACCCCCGGCTCAGGCCAGGCCGGGCTGGGCGCAGCTCTTTGCTGGCCTCTGCTGTCAGCTGGAAATCCTGCAGATGCCTCTTTCCACCCAGAGATACCGAAACTCGGCCCGGAGCTGGTCCTTCCCCACTCGTGGGAAGGAGGAACGGTCCCGGGGGGGACCTGCAGCATCCCCCATGGCCAGAAGTGCCCCTTGCAGGGAAGGTGAGATCCCAGGGTACCCCCAGTAGAAGGATGCTCCCGAGAGGAGGTCTCTGTCCTATAAAGCCAGGCTGAGAAAGTTGGGGTTGTTAGCCTGGAGAAGGCTGTGGGGAGACCTTAGAGCATCTTCCAGTGCCTGAAGGGGCTGCAGGAAAGCTGGGGAGGGACTTGGGACAAGGGTCTGGAGGGATGGGATGGAGGGGAATGGCTTTAAAATGGGAAGGGACTCGATCTAGATGAGATATTAGGGAGAAATTCTTTGTTGTGAGGGTGCTGAGCCCCTGTCCCAGGGTGCCCAGAGAAGCTGTGGCTGCCCCATCCCTGGCAGTGTTCCAGCCCAGGTTGGATGGGGCTTGGAGCACCCTGGGCTGCTGGGAGGTGTCCCTGACCATGGCAGGGGTGGCACTGGGGGAGCTTTAAGGTCCCTTCCAACCCAAACCAGTCTGGGGTTCTGTGATTCTAAGCACTGAACTCAGAAACCTGATGCTGAAGGTGGCTTTTCAGCCAGCCCCAGGGGAACATCCCTCAGGGAATAACATCCCTCAGGGCTCATAAAGAGCCTTTTCCCGGGGCACAAAGCTCATCCCATCCCTCCTGCCCCTCTGTACTGTGCTCGGGACAGGAGGCTTTCCCTGCAGCATTCCCATGAATAGGGAATGAAGTAACATCCATCAGGGTCTCCTCCTACTCCAGACAACCTTGGTGTTGTCATGTTGAGGGGCCATCAGAGAGGACCGGTGGCAGTGGAAAGCAGTGATATTTATTTCAAGTCAGTCTATTTGTTGAATTCAGTAAAGCCCAGGAGAGTGTGGGGTGCTGGGACCCTGCTCCAGGAGAGCTGGCACGTTCCACAGCACGGCTTTGCTGGGCTGGATTGGTGTTTGTGTGGACACGGGGCCACTGGGAGGGGTGCACAGGAGTCCCTGTCTGCAGGGCCACATCCTGAAGCCCCCTCCATGTGTGGGACTGTGTTTTGGAGAAAGTTTTGCTTGCAGGTGTTCCCCTGTCCATAACCCCCCTGACCTCGCAGCCCACACCAGGATTTTAGCATGTGGGATGCAACTAAAGCCAGGTAGGAGCAGCTGGGGGGCAGGGAAAGGGCTGATAGCCCTAAATGAAACAGCCAGAGCTCAAACACCCCACCAGGCAGCATTATCTGAGCATGTGCTGCCCGCAGGGGAGATGCTGCTCGTGCGAAAGGGAGAGGCCACGTCACCAATGTTGGCCAGCAGACAACATCACCAAGCCCCCATGCATCATCCATGAAGCTGGGAAACACAGCAGTGATGTGCTCAGTGCTCCTCACAGTCCTGTCTGAGCCAAGACCCTCCCATCCTCACTCCGTGCCTCAGTTTCCCCAGGAGCTCTGTCTCTGGTGCTACAGATACTGCAGCCATGACACCAGGGGACATGCAGAAGCCTGAGTAGTATCTCCAGAGGTGGATCCCACCAACTCTGCAGTCCAGGAGATGCTGCTTCCTCAGTGCAGGGAGGGAGGAAACAACTTTTTTTATTTGCAAGCTGCAGTTTAACCAAAACACAGGGGATTTGCCTTGGTCTCTGCAGAAGAGACCAGTGGGGCCAATTGGCCCAATTGAAACTGCCAACATAATGGCAGATTTTACAATCTGCAGTTCATGTGCTGATCTCTGAGGTTCATTTATGTCTGCTAAATTACCCTGGGGGCTGACTGAGGGTCCCAGCCACTGCTGCCTCTTGGGTCTTGAGTATCTGAGAGGCAGAGGCTGCAGCAGGCAGTGAATGCTGGGCTTTAATGTGCAAAAACTTTCACAGCTATTTTAGCTCTTGGGTGCTGCTTTTTCTCATCCAGTCTCATGTTCAGTGATAGAAGTGATCCTGCCCTGATAACACAAGATTTGCCACATGGTAGCAAAAGTATTTTCATGCCATGAGAACCCAGCTGATTGTGGTTGCACAAGGGTTTGGTAAGAGAAGAGCCTCTGAGATGGAAGAAACTTTGTAGGAACTAATTATGCCCTAAAGCAAAAAGAAAGTGCTCTCAACTTAAAAGCCTCCAGTGAATTTAAAGTCAGAAAATGCCATTTCATTGCGTCTCCTCCATAACAAAGGATGAATCAATTGTTAAATACCTATTGTGTATCTAAATCTGTATTAAAACCTATCTATATGAAAACCTATCTGTATGAATATCTACCTAATAAAAACTATTTTATTCTTTCCCATCCCTTGCAGGGTTTTCACAGGGCTCAGTCCTGCAGGGCAGTGCTGACTGTGCCCCAGCCTACCCCTGGAATTCCCAGGGGAATCCTCTGGGCAGAGAAGCATCAGGGCTGAGGACTGTCAGAGCACCCTGAGCACTACCCGGAAATGTGTAGTTCCAAAATGTTGTCCCAGGGACTGAACATGAGCTCTTAAATTTATTTTATTTTGCTTCAGAAGGGATTCATTGAATTAACACAAGTAACAGAACATCTCACAGCACTCTATAAATAGACTGGTGTGCTCTGACACAGCTCCAGGCTATGCCAAAGAAATGAGCCTAATTATAGCTGTTTAATGCCCAAGTTCAGGGGGCTGGAGGGAAAAGACCTGGGGGTCGGGGGTCGGGGGGGGAGACTCAGGTCCTGGTGGGAATCTGCCAGGAGGCAGCATGGGAACAGGGAGCTGAGAACACTGCTGGGGGGACAGCTTGGAGTGGAGGGACTGGGGCTGAACACTGCCCACACCACAATGTCCTCCTCTTGGGGACCCCTTAGAGGAGGGGTGGACACCAGAGATGCTTTTTTCCAGCTAAAAAGCAGTGATTTCCCCCCTCCCCCCCAGGGACTGTGTCAGCATCCCTGGCTTTGCATCACAGTCCCCCTGTGCTCCCCCCACAGCTCCTTCCCCTCTACTCCTCCTGCCAGAGACAAAATCTCAGCTGGGCTTTTCTCACTGTTGCCTGAGAGTTTCTGCAGGAAGTTTCTGTTTCTGTGAATAGCAATTTTGAAACAGCTCCTCCCCCCAGGCCTGGTCCAGACATTTGGAATTTTTGGAGCCCAAATTGTCCAGAATGGGAGAGCGACCAAGGGGAAGAATGTTTGAGGTTTTAGGTGGTAAAGCAAGCCCAGAACCCAATTGGTGGTGGTGCTGTGGATAGGGTTCCATGGGAGGGTGAGGGCCAGCAGGAGTTTTCAGTGCTCACTCCTTGTATTTGGGAGCCAGCTCCGGACGTCTGGAAATTTGGAGCTGAAATTGGCCAGAATGGGAGAGTGACCTTCAGCAGGAGTGCTGACAAAGGCCTCTGCATGCCTGGAACCTGCACCTCACCAGCCCCAGCCTCCTTTGTCCTCCCTCCCATCCCACAATCAGTCCTGCATCACCACAACATGGGAATTACACCCACGCTACCTTGCAGATGGTCAAATCCATCCCTGACCACCCCATGCACTGGGGTCCTGTGTCACCATGTGCTCTGCTACACCAAGGGGCTCCTAAGTCCAGAAGGAGCCTGAGCAGGCTTGGTAGGCTGGCCAGGGGATTTCCATAAGCAGCCATGTTTCTGTTTGAGGGGCAGCAGGACCCCCAAGAACATCACTGAGTGCCCAACCTCATCTGGGCACAGCTCTTGCCTGAGCCAGCTGTACAGAAGAACCAGCAAATGGGTTTTGTCTTTGATTAAAACCTGGAGCCCAGACCCAAAAACTGCAGCAGTCTGCTGAGCCCCATTGCTCCCCTCCCCATGCACCCCCCTGATCTAACTGAGCCTCCCAGTTTGGGAGCAAGGGCTTAAGAGAACTGTAGACTCTTTGAGTTACACTAGAAGGAACCAAAACTTACAGTACTTGCCTTGGGTCTCTACGTAAGTAATTAATGCCATTGTCAAAGGAACATTAATTACTGAAGGGGGGGAGAACAGGATTGTCCCCTGTACTGAAGTGGTGGCCATGGGACTAGCTTTCTACCCTCACATCAGCCTCACACTGCTGGCAGGGAGGTGAAGCTGGTGTGCTCTGCCCTGGCTTGAGGAATCTGGGAGTTTTCTCCATCCCAGCAGCAGGACGGGGAAAGGCAGAGCTTCTCCCTCCACCTGGCACTGACACCACCCAGGAGGCTTCTGTGATTCCAGGCTGTGCTTCTCAGCATCCACTGTGCTGGGCACAGAGCTGAGAAATGATAGAAAACAACCCAAACGGTGCCATCCTTCTGTGATAAAACCAGTATTTAGGGTCCCTGTGGCATCTCCAGGCAGGAACGTGGCATTGAAGGCTGGAACTATCCAAAGCAGTGCTGGGAATGAATAAAAAACCTGGACAAACTGCTGATTGCAGCTGTCTGGCTTTCAAATCTCAGAGCAACAACGCAGGGAAAATGAGCCCTGACTCCTCTTGAGGGACAAGGAACAAAATTCCCCTCTGCTCTACTCAAACCCAGTGGCATGGGCAGCTGGAGCAGGGCCTGGATGGCCCAATGGGTTGTGCAAGGGATGGGATTATAGGGTAACACCCATCTTTGGCTGGGTGACAGGGTGTTGTAGAAGTGCTTGTTACAGTGAGCTGCACCATCCTAAAAAAGGCAAGGAGTCACCTCAGCCAAACCCCAGACTTCTTAGCAAAAAGAAAATTAGGAATATGTAAACCGTCTGTTTTGTGAAGAAATAGCCTTCAGGGTTTCCTCTGCTCCAACCTCAAGAAATTCCACAGCTGCTGCTGCGTGGGAGGGAGTCCGGGGAGCATTTTTTCCCCCTGTGCGTGGCTGATGCTCAGGGCTGGCTGCTAGCCCTGGCTGGGGAAGGGCTTTGCTGAGCTGGGCACACACTGCAGCCAGAGCCCTCGCCCTGCTCCTCTTCCCAGCCGGTGGTACAGCTTAGTCAATTATAAATCCTTGTGTTTTCCAGTGGGCCTGGGACCTCTGTAGCCTGAAGTGCTAAGAGTGCAAAGGGCACAGGGGATGTGCCAAGAGGTATTTGCTGCTCCTAGTGCTATTTTTTTTTTACTAGCCTACTGCTTTTTTTTTTTTTTTTTTTTTTTTTTTTCTGCAGCCTAATCGCTGCCTCTTGGCTGCAGAAAAAACCCAAAAAACAAAACCCAAACCTGTGGGTATGCCAAAGGAAACGTAATACTGTTCCTGTTTTCAAGGAACAGGAGGAGCAAGGGGAAAGCAACACGGACTGGTCTGAAATGTCTGCAGACACTATCTCCCTGTGCCCCAGTGCTGTGGAGCCCCTGCTGAGGCTATCAGAAAGTGTCTGCCCCGAGGCCACTGCAAAGCAGCTGGCTCCTCAGAGAGCCCTGGGGCCAGGGCAGGCTGGCAAGGCACTGTGGAGCCTCCAGAGCCATCGCCAGCCCTTATAAAGGAGCCAAAAATGTTTTAGGACACTGGTGCATGGTAAAAAAATACCTGTAGGGCAGCACCCGCCCCGAGGTCCTCCGCAGGACCTGGCAGGGCTCGGGTGTCGGTGCTCCCTGAGCCCCCCACTCAGCCCTGTACAGCCCAGGCCTTCAGCCCCTTGCCCTTGCTGAGCACCCAGCTCCTGGGCACCCCAAGACGGGCTCGGGCTGCAGGTGAGGGGCCTGGGACTGCAGGGGACAGGGCTGTGGCTCTTGGGGACACGAGGGGCTGAGCCACTTGTCCCCTGCTTGGATTCTGCTGCTCCTCCTGCCACACAGCCCGGCACGGGGGTGTCCTTGTCCCCAGGGCCAGACCCAGGACAAGTAACAGAGCACCGGGGCCCCGCGTCCTTCCCTGTGCCCCATCCTGACCTGGAGCAGGGAGCACTGGGGAGCCAAATCCCCCTCCCGTGCCACAATCCACACCGGAACGGGGAGCACGGGGTGTCACGGGGGATCTAGAGTGTCTCCCCTCTCCATACCGCATCTCGGGCCGGAGCAGGGAGCACCGGGGACCATTGTACCCCCCCCGTACCCCATCCCAGGCTGGAGAGGGAAGCACCGTGTAGCGCCGGGCAGCCCTGTCCTTCCCGGTGCCCCATCCCCGGCCGAAACGGGGAGCACCAGGGACCCTCAACCCCCGGACACCATCCCGGACCAGACTGGGGAGCACTGGGACCACCTCCCAGCGTCACGTCCCAGCACGGAGCAGGAACTACCGGCGTCCCGGCCGCCCCTCCCGGTGCCCCATGCCGGGGAGGGGCGCGGGGCGGGGCGCGGAGCGGGGCGCGGAGTGGTGCGGGGGGGGGGGAGGTGCGGAGCGGGAGGTGCGGAAGATGGCGGCGGGCAGGCGTGCCCCGCGCAGCGGGCTGCTGGAACTGCGCGGCCCCGGCGGGCAGTGGCTCCGCGTCCTGCTCAGCCTGACCGAGGATGTGCTGGGGGTCAGCCCGGCCGAGGGCCCCGGCCCCGCTGCCGGTCCCGGCGAGGCCCCCGCAGCGCAGCTGAACGGCGGTGGAGCGGGATCCGCCGGTGGAGCGGGATCCGCCGTGCCCGAGGCTCTCGCCAACATCAGGCGGACGGTCCGAGTCGTCAAACAGGACGTGGGGGGACTCGGCATCAGCATCAAAGGTGAGGGTCGGGCCCAGGGACGGGGGTCCCGGCGCGGGGGGAAGGAACCGGGACCTGTTGCTGCCGCCGTGCCGGCACTTCGCTTCCAGGCTGGGGATAAACCCTGCGGGGGGAGCGGAGTTGGGGCAGGGGCTGGGTCGGGGTCTTGACACCCCGGGCACTGCCCTGAGCCGGCCTTCGTGCAGGGCAAAATGGGGCACGCGTGGCAGTGACGGGACCCAAAGCGTCCCCAGCCCAGGGAGAGAGCAGCACTTTGGGGTGCAGGGGGGAGCGGGGTGCCGGCCTGGGGGAACGGGAGGGAGAGGGGGGCTGCCTGCCGAGGCAGGTGGGACATGCGGGGTACCCGGTTATACAAAACCTTCCTTATGGCAATCGAAAGAGGGCTCTGACAGCGTGTCCTTGTCCTCTCCCTGTCGAGAAATGTCCCTTTGAAACTCCGCAACACGAAGGAGGTGGCTCTGAACTCGTGGAGATCCCCAGGCTGGTGGGAACCAACACAACTCGGGCTTGGAGAAGCCCCCTCCTGCAGACGGGAGCACTGGGAAGCTGGGAAGCCTCCCTGGTACAATCCTTCCCCCCCCCCCCGAGCTGCCTCATTCCTCTGCAACTCGTCTGAACCTCAGGCTGGAAACTTCTTGGGATGATGGCGTTTCTGCCTTTGCTTTTTACGTGGCTCCCAGCGTGCTGGAAACTCTGTGAAACGGATTGAAACGGGGATGAAACGGGCAGAGGGTAGGCGGGCAGGGGACAGGCAGGGGACAGGCAATGGGCAGGTAGGCAGGCAGGGGACAGGCAGGCAGGGGACAGGCAGGGGACAGGCAGGCAGGGGACAGGCAGGGGACAGGCAGGGGACAGGCAGGGGACAGGCAGGGGACAGGCAGCAGGCCGTGGCAGTGTGTGGGTGAGAGGATTGATGGGCAGGCAGCAGGCCCGGCAGTCCAGGGGACAGTGGTGGGTGGCTGAACCTCTGTGTGTGGCTTTGGCTCCAAGAAGATACGGCCACAGCCTCCGGCTCTCTCTGGAAGTGGGGAGGTTTGTGGCTGTCCGGGTGCTGGGTCTGGATCAGAACAGTGCTGCCGACTGTGTCTGTGGGGTGTCCAAGCCTGCCAGCCATTCTGTTTGGGAAGCATAAAGCCCCCTTTGTAATGACCCCTTGGTTGCCAAGTTTTTGCCAGCTCTGTGTCTCTCCTAGGAAGGGAGAAACATCACTTGGTTCTGTGAAAACTTTTATTTTCACGCTGTTGCATGTGGAAACCAAGTGGTCAGCATCCAAACTGGGAGTTAGAAGCTGTTCAGGCGGTGGGCAGAGCTGCCAGTCACCAGCACTGCTGTGGGAGGGCATCGCTCCCCAAACCTGGGCTGCCGACAGGTCCCTGTCACAACCGGTGCCACCTGCATGTCCCCAGGGACCTTTCCTTGCACACTGGTGTGCGGGTGAGGTGACGGGTGCCGTAGCTGCGGGTCCTGGGAGGGACTCTGGGTGTCGGGAGCCCCAGTGAGGAGCGGGTGCTGGGAGGAGAGGCCCAGAGCAGCCCCCACGGGGGCCTCTGACAGCTGATAACCCCAGCCCTCCGAGAGGCTTGGCAGGCATCTGAGCAAGGAAATGCCTGTGGCACCGGCTGGGAACAGCCCGGGGAGGTTGGTGACAACAGCCCGGGCTCAGGATCTCCCTCGGGAGATGGAGGCTCCTTGGGACAATCTGTCCTGGGGGTGAAGCACGTCGGGGGTGCCTGTCCCTGCTGCTCCTGCCTGGGCTGGGGCTTGGTGGTGGCTGCTGTTCAAAAGTTAACGTGTAGAATGAGCTCCTCAAGCCCTCTGGAGGTTTGACTTGCATCCCTTTACCTGCTGCTCCCCATCCTCCATCCAAAACAGGGCTGCTGTGCTGAGAGGAGCAAACAGCTAGATTGATTCACCTCTCTCTGGCTCTTTGCCTCTTCAAAAACATTCAGCTATCTTATCTATTTAGATTGTGAAGGCCTCAGAACAGGGATGATCGCTCAGCAAACATGATTAATAATGCAAATAAAGACACATTTTCTTGCCAAAACTGATGGGGAGATGGCCAGTGTACATGTTTGTGCTGTGAGGAAATCTGCTCAGAGTGGTTTTGGAGCAATTGTCTTCATCTGCTGCAAAGCCTCGTGGTATTTTGGTTCCTGAGGCTGTTAACAGGGTGCCATGGTCATCTGAGGCAACAGGGCTGTGGGATGTGGGGACATGCCAAGTGGCATTGGCACAGCATGGCCAAGTGCTGAGAGAAGGGCTCAGTCTCCCCAGTGGGTACCCAAGCATCCCCTAGCCCACCCACCCCTTTGTGTGCTCTGGCAGTCACCACCACTTTTATTTCTTTTCTGTTTCAAGGTGGCCGAGAGAACAAAATGCCCATCTTGATCTCCAAGATATTTAAGGGGCTGGCAGCAGATCAGACCGAGGCACTGTACGTGGGGGATGCCATCCTCTCTGTCAATGGGACTGACCTGTCTGAGGCAACACACGATGAGGCCGTGCAGGCATTGAAGAAGACTGGCAAGGAGGTGGTCTTGGAAGGTAGGAGATGAGGATCTGAGGGGACCAGGGAGGGCTGCTCCCTGCTTTTCCCACCAATGGGCTGGGAGCATGGGGGTGGCACATCATCTGCATAGGCATTTGCATGCTCTTTCAAAATGAAAACAACATGGAAAGTCTGGTCTAGCAGCTCATCCGGAGGGCTGGATGGAGATAACTGCTGGGATCTCCCTCCAGAAGGAGAGACCTGTGCCACAACTGGGTGCCCAGCAGCTCCATCCTTGTGGGATGCCCAGGTGAACTGCACGTGGGCAGTGATGAGAGATGTGGTGTGGCTTTATGGAGCTTGTGACTCTTCTGTCATCTGGTGTCACCCTGCAGCTTCTGGGGAATGGAAAACTTCTGGCTTCTCCTGTGGTTTTCATTGAAAGCCACCTCCACAGCTGGAGCAGGGCTGTGTGGCTCTGTGGGTTTATGCCTGGCAGGAGGGGGTACACTGGCACCCCATTCCTTGCTGGGCACCTTTTGGTTTGCTGGGAGGGATTTTTGGCAGGCATGCTACAGGAGCAGGCTGCAGGAATGCAGATGCAGGAGCTGCCTCCCAGGTAGGGTCAGGCAGCTAAACCCCAACTGCAGCCCCTCTGGCCTGGGAGGTGAGGCTGTAAACATCCCAGGGCTTGCAGTCTTCTCTGTCCTGGAGCTGGTCCCCTGGGAATGGGCTTCGTCTTGGTCCCTGATGTCCCACAGCCCTGTGGGGGATGTCAGGCTTTGGAACCCCTCAACCCCTCTTGGGAAGGGGTTGCGGGCTGGTTGGTTCAGACCATGGGAGGAGGGACCCCACTTTTCTCCTGCTATATTTCACGTCACATCTGTTCACCCTTGCCACCCTCTGCCAGCTTGGCCAGGCAAGGGTGAACACCCAGGGGCTGTCCCCAGGGATGGGACCCTTCCCCACCTTCACCCCTGAACAGCACCCCAGTTAAGCAGACCCTTCCTGGTACTGTTGTAAAGCTGCAGATCCCAAAGGGTGGGATTTATTTGGGAGCAACGCTTTGGGCTCTGCCTAGACAAAGAAGAGCTCTGTGTCTTCTCCTGCCAGTGACCTCCATATCTCCTGCTTTCCTGTGCCTTCCTCAGATTGTCTCAGCTCCAGATTTTCATTTTTAGCTTGGCTCAGCCCTTTCTGCTGTGGGTTCCTCCTCTCCTGGGAGCCACAGGACCACAGTTCAGCTGGAGGAATGTGCAGCTCTGCACAGCTGCTGGGGGCAGATAGGGTTGGTGCTGGGGTTGGGTTTTTATTTTTTTGACCCAAGAGAAATACAAGGGCCTCTTTCTCTGGGAGCCTGCGAAATTCCTCCCCATAGCTGCTGTTCTCAGACCACCCTCTCTTAGTTGTTTTCTTTTAATCCTTTACCTTGGCTTGGGTTTCCTTGCTGCTAGTGGTCTGGTGGGAGGTGGAGATGAGCTGCCTTTTCTGTAGAGAACAGCTTCTCTTCCTGGACATTCTCCTTCTCCATCCCCCTGGGCAGCCAGGTTGCCCTCCCAGGAGGCAGCCCCAGTCAGGGCCTTTGCTGTAGCTCTCTGAGCTCAGGTGTGACTCTCTGAGCTTCTTAAATAACTGGAACTCCCAGCAGGTACCCATGGGAGGAGAGGGCTGGGCTGGCTCCCACCAAAACACGCTGGAGGCTTTGGGATTGGTTTGGAGATGGTGCTGTGGGGCTCTTGTGGCACGGTGCTGTTCAGGGGTGTTGCAGACAGCAGCTGGAGTGGGGCAGGGATCTCTGCTGCTTGTCCAGAGGGGGACATGGGACACACATGGTGCATCTCCATCGTCCCCATTTCAGGTGTGCCTGTGGAGCACAGTGGGGCTGGCACTGCAGTGTGGTCCCTGATGGGCTGCTCTGTGGAGGTGATGGCCCTTCCTGGGGACAGGGTGTCCCCTGCCCTGCACCTGCCACCCCCAGGGCTCTCCAGGAGCTTTCCCAGCACCCTGCCCTGTGAGGGCTGGTAGGGCAGGGGTCGGAGGGGGGACAAGGAGGGGGCTTCAGTGCTCCTTCTCCTACTTGGGCTTGTTCCAGGACGTGCTAGCCTTAACCTCAAGCATGCTCTTTGTGGTCCCTGTGTGCCTCCAGGGGTGACTCTGAATTCCCTTACGGCTGGGAACCCGTGGGTCGGGTTGAGGTGAGACTCTCCAAACCAGCAGAGCTGGGAGGTGACAAGTTTTAACTCAAATACCAGCAGTGGCTTCACGTGCCAGACCCCACCCTGGGCTGCTCAGCTTGGCTTCTGGCTCCTGCAATGAGGACATGCAGATACCTCTTAGCATGTCCTGCCAACACTTTTTTTGGATGTGTCAAACTACTCTGTTGATATTTGCAGGAGTTGGCTTGTCTTTCTATTACATTGTTATTCTGGGGAGAGTTGCTCTCCTTTACCTTATTTTTCCCTGTTTTTTTTGTGGTTTTTTGTTTTTTTCTCCTCTTTTGCTTTGCTTGGTATCCAGAGTCCCTGAAAAACCCAACTGCCCTGGAAGGGGTTGGGTGCCAGGAATGGTTTCCCTGCAGAGGCCCCAGTGTACGGGTAGAGAACTGGAAGCAGTGAGGAGGAGGATCTGGGTCAGTCACAGGCATTTTGCCTTCAGAGCTTGTTGGCTGCAGGGGAGCTCCTGGGGCTGTCAATGCTCTCCAGGACTTGACTGTCCAAATAATAGCTTGGAAGCTTGAAACTCAACATAGTGAAGGGGTGCTGGGAAAAAGTATTGTCAGGGATGGCCAGCTCGGGTGTGCTAGTTGCCCTAAGTGTGGGACGCCCAGAAAATGGCAGAAGGTGGAGATGTGCATGGTGTGAAGTGTGAAAGACCCACAAAATGTTGGTGGCCCTGGGGGGAATAACCCTGGTGTGGAGTAGAAGGGGGTTTGAGTGGAGATGGGTGCCGGCAAGCAGAATTTGTATGGTTCCCTGCAGCTGCTGCCCTTCAGGGCTTGGAAGGGCTTCTGGAGAGACAGCCCTGAGGTGGTCTCCAGCCCTTTGTGGGTCACTGAAGTGAATGTCTGCTGGCAGATGTGATGGTGCTCAGAGTGTGAGCAGCTGGGCTTTGCCCTCAGCAATGCTGTGTGTGCTATATCCTACCTCCTCCACACCAATTTGCTTTCTTTGGGAATTTTTTTGGAATGTTTCTCCTCCTCTGGAAACATAGAGACATGTCCCATGATCTCCCTGGATCACGCAGCCCATGGATCACTGCTTGCCATGGAGTGCAGGGGAATATTTAGGAAAGAGCTGGAGCATGGCACATGGCATTGAGGGATGGGACAGGGTCCTGGGGCAGGAGGGACAATGATGGCACCTCCACTTTGCAGCATCCCATGTTGTCATCCTCCCTGGGGTAGAAGGGTTGGAGTTGAGATCGCTGGGACCAGCACCTGCTGCCTTGTTCATGCTCAGAACAAGGAGCAAGGGACACTTCCTGGGTGGGATGTTGGACAGTGCAGCTGTGTCAGCCCCTGCATGATGCATTTTGGAAGCATGTGAAGTTCATAGGTCATTGCAGAATGTCTCTCTGAGACGAGTGTTTGCTAATCCCTCGGTTCCACATGTTAATTTTGCATGAGCAGTCCTGAGACAGAGAGGCACCAGCTGGAGATGGCCTTAGCATCTCCTCAGGGCCAGTGCTGGATCTCCAGGATTTCTCTGGAAGTCTTTCTGATGTGATGACCACCTGTAGGGTTGGACCTTTTTGACTCACACCACTGTACTGGTGCTGCTGGGAAGCTCTGGGTGGGGGAGCAGTGGGAGCCACCTTATCCCTGACTGGCAGTGGAGGTTTAAACCTTTCCACCATGAGTCTGTACTGTCATCTCCAGGCTGGAGCAGAATGTGCCAGCACCCAGCTGATGACCTGAGGAGCAGGTGGGTGCTTTTGAGCCTGCTGCTGGGTGTCCGTGGAGTTGTCCTGGCTGGAGGAGGGTTTGTGGCTCTTCAGTAAAGCTGTCAGGGGTCAGGAGCTTGGCATGGGGCAGGTTGTGGTGACTCAGGACTGAGGGTGCAGCAATGCTTGGTTTGGGCTTGTACCCCAGCCTTGGGAGGGATGGGCTGGTGGAGAGGATCTCTTACTCAAGAGGGGTAAGAGTGGAAGCAAGGGGATTTGATGTGTTTGCCCCTTTCTGAGGAGCCGAGGAAATAGAAAAAAATAATCTACAACAGAGACAGAAGAGAAGGGCAGACCTGGGTCCTTGGTCCCTCTTGTCCCTGAGGCAGATTGCTGCAGGGCTTGGGGTCCACATGATGCTTCAGCAGTACCACAAGCAGCTACTCACCCATGGCCTCCCCAGAAACTTTTGATGCTTCCTTGAAATCTAAAATAAAGTGTTTTTCACTGCAAAACCTTGAGTGGCCAGAGGGTCCTATTTGTCCCCTCTCCTGCTGGAGAAGCTCCATGGGACAGGCTATCACCCTGAGGAGCAGAGAGCCTGTGGGAAGGTAGCCTGGCTTTGGGGACAGGATGTTTGCCCAGCAGCCTCCAAGAGGCTTTGCTGGAGGGGGGCTATTTCTGCCAAAGGAATTTTGGAAGGGTGCTGGCTAAGAAGGAAAGGGCCTGGAACCCCCAGCACTGCAAGTTGTTAATTAAAGGAAAACCAGAACAACAGTACAAGAATTACAGTTACCAGTAGCAGAGGTGATATCTAATATGGTCTGAGTCATTTGCTTTAATGAGATGGGTGTAATTAATTAATTAATCCATTCAATACCAGGCAGTAAAGGAACTGGCAGGAGTGTAAATGAATTCACAACTCATCCTGTGCTGGGAAAACTCCACGGTGTTGTTTTTGCTTTGCAGGGATGGGCAGGGCTGTGGTGGTTGCTGCTGGGGATGACACTGTCACACCGTGTCCCCCTGGCTGTGCCATCTGTGTCTGAAATGCCTCCTGTCAGAGAGGACAGCAGCTCCCAGGGGACAGTGGGCCAGCCCCTGGTGTGCCCCAGGGAACACCACAGCCCCCATCATGTCCTGGCTCTCTGAGCTGTCTTGGGATCCCCCTGAGCTGCTGGAAACCATCGGTGCTTTACATCTTTAAATCTTCCTGGAAGCCATGTGCCATTGCCTCATTCTCTGTGGGCCAGGCACTTCTCCCCTCCTCCTCTGCTCCACTGGGATGTGACCCCACCATTCCACCACTGATGCCGGTGACATCCTCTGCGTGCCCAAGGAGCCATGGGCTGGCATGGGGACACAGCTCAGGTTTCAGGGTCTGACTGGTATCTTTCTGAACTCCAATTAGTTCCCAGGCACCGGGATAACTGCTGGTCCCTGCTGCCAAGATTCATGTCTTGGGGTAAAATCCAGCCCAGCTCAGATGCCTGTGGGAACGTGGTGGCTATTTATACCAGGAGGTGCAGGCACGAGGCTGGTGGCCCCTTGCCGCCTCCTTGGCCCTGGCGCCGTGCGGGGTAACCTGACCCACGTGCCACAGTGGAGTGGTGGCCATTTATAGCTGTGTCCCCAGAGCCTGGAGCTCTGCCTCCCCACTGTGCCCTGCCACTGCTTCTGGGTGGCATTTTGGCATTCAGGGTTTTTTCTGGGGAGCTCGCCGGGCTAGGAACAATGGGGAAGATGGGAGGGTGAAGGATGGGGATGGTAGGCTCTGTGTTTGGACTCTCTCCTGGTGGGAAAAGGGCTTTTTTCCAGCACAAAACCGTGTGGCTGTGGCTTTCTGCAGCGATGGAGCTGCTCCGCTGACCAGTCACATACAAGATGTGTCTGCAAAGCCAAGCTTGTGTCCCCCTCCTGCCACCCACACTGCTGACTTGGACCTGGAGCAAAGCCAGCAGTGACAGCTGGGGACGTGGCAGCAGCCACGTGTCTGTTCCATGGTCCTTTCCCCAAGGGCTGCCAAAGGAATCCTTTCCCCTAGTCCTCCCAGGGCAGGGTTACAAGTGGTCCCACTGGGCTGCTGTGTGGGGGGCTTCCTCCCTGCCTCAGTCAAAGCTTTTTGGCTGGGGCTGTTGACCTGATTTTTGGGACATAGCTATGGGGCCTCATCGGTTCCCCATGACTTTCATCTTCCCCTTAGCCTCAGGAGATGGCTGCTGTCCCAGCACGGCTCTGAGGGCTCTGGCACTGGATCCAGCCTTGCTGGGGACTGAAAGTTGGTTTCTTGTCCCTAGTGTGTAACTCAGAGCTGTGTGAGCTGTGATCATGTAGCTGGAGGCTTTTCCTGGGGCCAAGCCATGGTACTTGGGAGCTGCTGTTCCCAGCTGGCGGTGGGACCGGCTGTACCAGCACAGTTTGGACTGTGTAATTTTGGCCTAGGACTCCTGCCCATTCCCCACCCCCTGGCTCCATGTGCTGCCTGGGGACCTGATCAGAGGTGGATCAGTGAACTGATCTGGGTTAAAGGAAAGAAAAAAGGGGGGAAAAGTAATTTTAATCCCTCCCAGGGGGCTCCCCTGGTTGGGATGATGTCACTAAGAGGATCCTAGGTGTCATGTCACCCTCTGGTATGCCCTCAGCCACCAGTGCCATCCCCTACCCACAGGAGTGCTGGACAGAGGACCCACTGCAGTACCCATGGGTGGTGGCTCCAGGGAGGTGGCAAAAGAGGTGCCAGCTTTGATGCAGAGAAAGTGCAAAGAGTCTCAGGAGGACAGATGGATGCTGGTGGGCAGGATGAGGCCACCGTGGCCCATGCCACGTCCTCAGCTGGGTGCTGCTTCTCTTCCAGTGAAGTACATGAAGGAGATCTCCCCTTACTTCAAGAACTCCTCCACGGGGCCGACAGTCAGCTGGGACCCCTCTCCTGCTGCCCCACAGAAGTGCTCATCCCCCCTCCTGTCCCCTCGGGATCTCCGGGAGGGCAGGACCGTGCCCCTGAAGATGTGCTACGTGTCCCGCAAGTGCCTCCCCGCTGACCCGGAGCACAGGTCAGGGCGTGGTGCTGGGGGGTGGCCGTGCCACCGCGGTGTCCCGGGTCACCGCGGGCCGGTGGGGACCCAGCGGGGCCATGTCCCTGCAGGTACCTGGAGGTGTGCTCGGCGGACGGGCGCGTTGCCCTCTTCCTGCGGGCGAAGGACGAGGCCACAGCGCAGTCGTGGCTGGGCGCCATTCAGGCCAACGCGGCCGCGCTGCTGCCCAGGGTGAAGGAGGAGCTGCGGGCACAGCTGGGGGGTGCTGGCGCGGTGGCCGGACGGGACGTCAAACACGTAGGCTGGCTGACCGAGCAGGTACCCCCATGTCCCCCCCTGCCCCTGGTCACCGTGTTGCTGGTGGCCCTGACCGCCCGCACCCTTGCAGCTCCCCAGCACCGGTACCAGGAACCTCTTGGCTGTCCTGACGGAGAAGGAGCTGCTGCTCTATGGCACTCTGCCCCAGAGCCGTGACGCTGTGGGCAAACCCACACACAACTACCCACTCATCGCCACCAGGTAGGGGACACCGGCCCGGCACCCTCCTGACCTGTGTGAAGGGAAGGGAGGTGGCAGTGCCCAGGATTGCTGGCAAGGGCTGAGGTCAGGGAAGAGCCCGAGAGTGGTGGCAGAGCCCCAGGGTGGTGGTAGGATCATGGGATGGTGGAAGAGATGAGGGGGTGGTGACAATGTCTAGGGGATGGTGGCAGGACACTGGGGTTGGTGGGAGAGTCCTAGGGATGATGGCAGGCGTTGGGGATAGTAACAATGTCCAGGGGTGCTGGCAGGTCACTGGGGATTGTGTCAGGGTCCCGGGCTGGTGTCAGGGTCCCGGGCTGGTGTCAGTGGTGCCGGGCTGGTGTCAGTGGTCCCGGGCTGGTGTCAGTGGTGCCGGGCTGGTGTCAGTGGTGCCGGGCTGGTGTCAGTGGTCCCGGGCTGGTGTCAGTGGTGCCGGGCTGGTGTCAGTGGTACCGGGCTGGTGTCAGGGTCCCGGGCTGGTGTCAGTGGTCCCGGGCTGGTGTCAGGGTCCCGGGCTGGTGTCAGTGGTACCGGGCTGGTGTCAGTGGTGCCGGGCTGGTGTCAGTGGTGCCGGGCTGGTGTCAGTGGTACCGGGCTGGTGTCAGGGTCCCGGGCTGGTGTCAGTGGTCCCGGGCTGGTGTCAGGGTCCCGGGCTGGTGTCAGGGTCCCGGGCTGGTGTCAGTGGTACCGGGCTGGTGTCAGGGTCCCGGGCTGGTGTCAGTGGTACCGGGCTGGTGTCAGTGGTGCCGGGCTGGTGTCAGTGGTACCGGGCTGGTGTCAGTGGTACCGGGGCTCAGGGCAGGGGGTTCGGCAGCTCCCTTGGTTCCGCGGGGGTAGGCGGGGCTGCAGCGCCCCCTGCCGGTCCCGTGCGGGGCGGTACCGGGGGCGGTGCCGATGGCGGTAACGGGAGCGGAGCGGTACCGGGCTCGGTGCCATCGGCGGTACCGATGGGAGTTCCGCTGCGGGCAGGCTGGTGCACTCGGGGCCGGCCAAGGGTTCGGTGCTGTACGCGGCGGAGCTTTCGTTCGCGCTGCGCAGCGGCACCCGGCTGGGCGTGCAGAGCCATCTCTTCAGCCTGGAGAACCCCCGGGACCTGGCCCTCTGGACCCGCCTGCTGGTGGATGGCACCCACGGGGCCGCCGAGCTGGCCCAGGAGGTCTCGACAGGTGAGTGGGGAGCTGGGGGGTGCGGGTGGCGGGGCAGGCGGCCCCTGGCTCACTTCTGTCCCTGTCCCCTGTCCCCTGTCCCCTGTCCCCAGCCTGCACGTGGAAGGGGCAGGACTGCACCCTCTCCATCCACATCGACAAGGGCTTCACCATCTCCACCACCGAGCCCGGGCTCAGCAAGACCATCCTGCTCCAGCAGCCCTTCGAGAAGCTGCAGATGTCCTCGGATGATGGCACCAAGATGCTCTACCTGGACTTTGGTGGCCCGGAGGGAGAGATTGTGAGTTGGCTTTACCTTTGCTACCCTCCCCCCCCACCCTCCCACTGGGCCTGGGGGAAGAAGGGGAGCAGAGCACCCACCCTGTGCACAGCACCCATTCTGCTCTGTGGGGCTGAGGCATGGCTCATCCCTGGCTACACACAGCCCCTGTGATGCACAGCCCTCTCCTGTCAGACTGATTCTGGGGGGGCTCTGGGCTGGGGGAGAGGTCCCAGCCCTCCCCACCACAACCAGAAAGCTCGGTTGCTCCAGGAACAGCCCAACCCCTTGCATACATCCCCCCATTTCTTTCTTGCAGCAATTGGACCTTCACTCCTGCCCCAAAACTATTGTCTTCATCATCCACTCCTTCCTCTCAGCCAAGGTGACCCGGCTGGGGCTGCTGGCATGAGGAAGGAGCTGAGAAGGCAGAGGATCCCAAGCCCCTGGCCCATCTATGCACGTTCCTCTGGGCCAAACCCAGCCCCAAGCCAGCCCAAGGAGATCTGGAGCCCCTGCCAGCCCAAGAAAAAGCACCAGCCAGCTGGGAAAAACAACTCCTTGGGCTTTTGGGTTGAGTCCCTCCTGGACAGCAGCGCCGGGACTTCTCCAGTCCCTTCTTCCCCTCCTTCCTCCTGCTCCAATGCTCAGCAGCAGCTGGAGAAGCCGGGTTGGAACCTGCCACATGTGGTTGTCACCCCAGTGCCTTGTGAGATGATATTTTCTGTACCAAGAACCCATTTGTACCCATCTTTTATATTTATGTTGTCCAGCTCCAAGCGCTGATGTCAGCTCTCGCTCACCTGCCTTGGACCCCTTGGAGCATCCCCAGGTCCTGCAGCACAGGGACATGTGTTTCTGTCCCCCAGACAGACAACCAGAGGACTGGAGAGATGGGAGCTGCAGATCAGCAATATTTGCCAAATGTTTCCATATTGTACCGAGGGACAGGAACCACTTTTCTTTGTTGGAGTTGGATGGTTCATTTTATTTTGCTGACTCCTGGGTCACTTTATTTCTCAGCTGAGTGGGGAGGGTTGGTCAGGTGGCTGCTGGGAAACAGCTTCTTTTATGAACCAAAAGATTCTGCATAAAAAACATTTTTTTTTTTTTTTTTTTCCCCCTGGGGTGAGGGGGATGTGGTTTAAATAAACACTGCAGATCACAGCCAGCAGGACCAAAGATGTGTCTCCTGGTTTTGCTTGGTGAAGTAAAAAATCTGTATGTGAGTGATACCAGGGCTGTGCCTCAGAGTATTTGCTAACACGGGAAGGAAAAGATTTACTGTGGGACATTGCTGTGAGCCAGAGGTAGGGGTGTTTGGAACCCTGGGGGGGTCAGATGGGGCATAAAGTCTTTTGCAGTGCCTGATGCTGTGCTGGGTGTGCAGAGGGAGATGGGTTGATCCTTGCACCAGCTTTGGAGATAGCTGGTGGGGTTGAATAACCTTCTCCTGTGCTGGGGTGCTCAGTGGAGGGTGGGTGTCATTTCCAAACTCAGAAAAAGTTGCAGAGAGAGCTGGCAGCTCTGGGGAGGTTTTCTCAGGGCACTTGGCCATTGCTGGGCATCCTCTGTAGCTCACCTGCAGCATCCCCTCGCTTCTGGGGAGAGAAAAGGCTTTTTCAGTGCTAGCAGGGACTCACTGAGGGTGGCAGGGATTGAGGTTAACCTGGGAAGCACTCGATCCATCCTGGCTGTGCCACAAACTCAGTCACCATACCCATGCCAACAGAGCTACCCTGGCTGCCTGACTGCTCCAGCAAGGGCATCACAAGAAGGAAACAATGTCCACAGCCCAGCCAGGCAGCTACTTAAGCTTTTTTTTTAAATTTGGAAACATGCAAGAATGACAGCATAGTGCATGTGATTTGGGCAGGGAGGAAAGCAAAGGAACAGCTTGTTTGGCCTAGAGGATATTTTGGCCTAAAGGGTATTTTCTACATGCAAGAACTCAGCTGATGAGCTCTGTGGGACAGGGTGCTGGAGAGAAGGGAGCTGCATGTACCCATGCAGGTACAGCCCCTGCCTCTGTGCAGAACCTCATGCATGCCTGACAGCAGTCATCTTTTCTGATGCACAAGCCCCTGTTTATTGCACTGAACTGTCAGATTTCCAAGAGACCTTGCAAAATGGATTTGCCGAAGAAGAAAAAAAAAACAAAACAAAACCAAACACCACCCTTCCCCCCCCCCCCCCGTTACTAACTGTTAAATCAATACAACAAGTAATTTAGAAACAGATGGTGTATTTTTCTATGATCAAAAGCATGTCTGCACAAAGAAACATAACATTACTGCAATTTACCTTCCTCTGCCTGTCCTACAGCCATTACTCTTTGGGGTTGCCAATAAAAGAGAGAATCACTCCCAATCCAGAGCAGATTTCCTATTAATCTTATAGATCACAAACTGCCTTAATGTTCCCAGTGCAGCTCAGTGCAACTGAAAGAAATGACTCAGTTCTGAGATGAACATTTCTTTGACTGACTTGCATTTGATATTGGTGATGGGGTGGGGATTCCAACCCCCTACTGTATTTTATGATGCTTTTTCATCTGCTTCACCCTTCTGGCACTGTCCTCTGCTCAATGGGACCCTTTCCCCCATGATGCTCTAGCAAAGGGGCTGTGAATAAAACAGTGGCCTCATTTTTCCAACTGGGAAAAAGAGGATGGAAGCTGTCTCCCCAAGAGGAGCCTGTGGCAGCTGGAGATCTCTCCCTAAATCCAGCAGCACCTTTGATTCCTGGGAAGATGCCTCACGAGGTTGCATGAGCAGCCCAGGGACAGGGGTTATTTTTGCAGCCGGTGCTTAAGAATCAAGCCCAGTGCCCAAGGTCTTGGGGAAAAAAAAATCATTGCAATTATTTCCTAAGATTCCCAATTTTCCTAAAATTTCCAGTTCATCTTGAAGTAAGTGTCCAGCAACATTCAGATACCTGGAATCAGCACTGAATTTCTTTGCCTGGGGAAGGTCTTTGGGTTTGTAGCAGGGACTGTTCCTGGTGCTGGACAGCATCTGTAGGAAGTGAATAACATTCCTGCTTGAGCCACACCAGGCTCTTCCCAGGGGAGCACTAACAGTGCCTCAAGGTTTTATTCTTTCAGGCACTTTTATTGCAGAAGGACTAATATTTTTGATAGGGGCTTTAAAATAAATAAAATGAACTCATCTTGCGGAACTGGAGTGATGGTAATGGGCACAGATGAAAAGCATATTTCCTCAGATGAGGCACTCTGAGGCAACTGGAGTTTTGTTTGGCCATGTGACTGAAAGAGCCGAGGGAAAGAGAATTTTAAAGGGGTTGTGAATGTTGGGGAAATGAATGGCAAATGGGAAGGGGAAAAAAATTCTGATTTTGCTCACTAGGCAGAGCTATTGGGGTGCTGGTTGCCAGGAGGCCCTAAGTGTGGGTGGAAATGGAGACAGGGAGATGGCTGTGGCATGGGAAGCAGTGGGTGGTGGCAGTGGGGTTGGCAGCTGCCCTGACCCTCTGGGAGCAAATCCACCTCGGACAGGGTGAGCTGAGCTCTCTGCCTCCATGGGGAAACCCAGTGCCATCAGCATCCCCAGCAGCAACCTCAGAAGGGGGGAAATTTTCCCCAGAAACAGCTTTGCTGGGTCATGAAAACTGGAAAACAGCCCTGACTGAAGAAGGTGGAGAGGGCAGAGGGAGCTGCTGCAGACAGTGGTGGGGCTGTTCCCAGGTGTATGCTCACCCTTGGCAGAACACTGCTGCTTCCCTTTAGTTGGCTCTGACCTTTTAGTGCCACAATCAAACAAGACAACCTAACACTTACATCCCAGCAGTTAAGTGCTGACATTAACAATTTCTTTGCATGTTCAAGAGACCAAATGAAAATATCCTAGCAGACAGCACACTGTGGGGAAGGGGAATCAAGTAATTAATTTGCTGAGTAACAGGCAGGCAGGTCCTCCTCCAGCTGGCTGCCCCACATAGCGTGCTATTTGGGCTAGAGTGCTTGTCATTAAAAACTCAATATTCATCTGGAGTTAGTGTGGCATGCTGGGGCTGGCCATCCCATGGACATCTTTGGTTTGAGGTGCAGGGAAACTGTATTTGGCATTTGAGTGATGTAAACAGGAGGGATCTTACCCAGGTGGGAACAGGGAAGTTGTGTTAAATGTTAAGGATCCAAGGCAGTGATGAGGATGTTTTCTTTCTCTTACTCAGCCTCAGCTGTAGCCTTGCCTGAAAAGTGAGCACTTGATGCACCCCTCAGGGTATCCCTCAGCACATCCCTTGGTGCATCCCTGGGCACATCCTTGGTGTGGGTCTGTAGCTGCTCACCTGTGTCCCCACGCCCCTCCCTGGGCAGGGATGAGTTTTTCCATCCCTGCCTCCAGAGGACCTGAGCCCTGAGAATTTAGCAGTTTGCCAGATGAGGGTGTGGGGCTGGTTTGATTGCAGGGTGTGCCATGAGCCAAAACACTCCTGGGAGCCCCCAGGTCCTGCTCGCATCCCATCACGGCTCCCCTTGCTTGTCCTCCTCAGGGGGCTGCTGCTTCTCCTGTGTGATAAATTCCCACTTGAGCCACTCAATGAAGTGACCCCACCTCTCTGGGCAGGGCTGAACCATCCCTTCACCTCTCCCTGGCTCCACTTCTGGCACTGCAGGTGTCCCCCAGAGGCTGGGCTGGGGGGTACCAGTACCTTTTAACTGGTTTCCTACCACCAGGTGAGGACATCCTCATTTCTCCCCGGGGCTGAGCCCTGTCTCTCTCTCCCAGCTGATGCTTCTTTGCCATCACACACTCTCTGGGAGCTCCACTTCCCTTCCTAGGATCCTCCTGTCTGCTCCAGCCACAGGCAAAGAGCCTCTGAGCAGGTTTTCCCTCCCTCCTGGCATCACCTGGGGGGTCCCAGAGCTTGGCCACCACAAAAAAGACTTCTCCAGCAGTGTCCTGAGCCTTGTGGGCTGAAGCACAGTACTGGACATGCCCATTTTCATGTTCCCCCGTTATCTCTGCTGATGCTGAGGGGCTGCAGGTCCTGCAGGGCTGGGGGGTGTTGCTGGGGGTGCTGCCCAGGCTGGGCTTGGAGAAACCATCTAACCCACCTCCCAACCAGCTCTAAGCCTTCAGCCTGGTAAGGTCAGTGTCTGCTTCAGGCAGGTTTGTGTAAAACTGCTCAGTCCACTTGGTACCTCACTGCAGTTGTTTCCTTTTCAAACTCTGCTACAAAGCCCAGACCTCTCCTGTAGTGTTTGTGCTTCTGGGACAGTTTTCTTGGACTATTTTCTGCGATTTTCAATTAAAAAAAAAAAAAAAGTAATGAAAAAAACAAGAGTCCAAGGAGGGAGAAGCAAGTGGGTGTGATGGAGCATCTCTGAGCTTACAGGTGACCAGCGTCCTCCTTGTTGCCCCAAAACAAGGAGACCGCTGGTGTGGATGGTGTCCCAGGAAAACTTGGAAAAAAAACAAACCAGCAGAAAGCCTGGCAAAGTCGGGTGTTTTCACCCCAGCTCTGCCACTCATCTGCTTTGGGGATGGTGTGGGCTGTCTCTGTGCCTCAGTTTTCCTTTCCATAAAAGGGGAGGTATTCCTGCTCCCTCCCAGAGCACACAGGCAGCTGGGAACAGCAGAAGCAGAGCACAATCCTGCACCTTTAATTATTCTGAGGGATGAAGTGCTTTGGAAAAGTGTCTATAAAGTCATTATGTATGTGTGACTTCATTGTAAATGTAGGTGTTACAGCATCCAGTACCTGCCTGTGAGGAAATGCTGGAGTTAAAATCAGAATCCATCCCTCTCCATTTAATATCTCTCCATTTGTTCTCAACTGGGTTAGGTTTCCAGAGGCTCAGGATTGGAACACACCTGAACTGGGCACCAGAAGATGCACGTTTGTTCTACAGCAACACTATGAAAACCACATAAAATGGGACTTGGTTTTATAACACTCATTCAGGAGTCCTGAAACCAGAAATAGGATTTAATGTACAGTGTAGTGGGCTACAGATGAGACCTTTTCAGAGTTTCCATGGTTTTTGTTACACTATATATTATCAGTGCTGCAGGGTAGATTTTTTTTCCCTCAAAATATTCCTTCTGAGAGCAGGAGGTTGTTTCTGAAGGCTTTACTGTGCTGGTGACATATCCATATTCAGTATAAACAACCTGTTGTTGCAGAAGATGATAAGGGGAATAAATACTAAATTAAAAAAAAAAAAAAAATCAAACCTTGTACATCAGAAAACATAGCAGAATTTCCAACACTCAGAAAGCTCCTGCTCTAGCAAAGGGCATGTACCCATGGCAACAGGAGCCCTCACTGTCATGATAATAAAAAAAACATATTATTCTAGGAGGGCTCTTAAAAGAGAAATATACATTTTGCAGAGGTGGATGATGAAATATTGGGCAGCAGAGAGAAGAATCTGGAAAGTGGAGTCTGGAGAGTGATCCTGGCAGTTCTGCATGTAGGGAGGGGGGATGCAGACCTGGCAGCAGGATGGGGACACGTTCTGTGCTGGTATCCAGGACTTCACTGCACCCATCTCCTCTGTGTTCCTCATGAGCTAGAGACCATACAGGTCCATTCCGAGGTGGATACCCAGAGCACTGCAAATCTGGTGGCAAAATCTGGGACTGATGGGGCTGTGTGGTGCAAGGGGACTCTGGGGAACCTGACACAGGGCTGGTGGCAGCAGCCAGAGCCCTGGTGTTGGTGGGAACCAAATGTCCTGGTGGCATCGTGACCAGCCATGTGCTCTTGGCTGCAGGGACATGTGGCAGCCAGCTGGGAGCCACCGGCTGTGGCAGCTTTTTTGGGAAGGCTCCACGTTTCTTTGTAAAGAGAAAATGGTGGAAAAAAACCAGAATATTGACTCAACTTTTCTGGGGTTTGAATTTTGTGAAGAGGATAAAAACCAGTGCTGCCCACAGAGGATCCTCCGTGGGTGTCCTTGCAGTAAGGAGAAGTCACCTCTGTAGGGATCTGGGGAGAATGGAGGTTCTTCAGATTTCACAGGACTCAAACATTACATCTTAGCTCCACTATCCCACAGCTCATCCTTCTCCCAGGGAAGTTCTCTCAGCTCAGGGCACTGGTAATTCCCACAGCCTTTCCTTGTCAGTGGGAAGCAAGAGCAGTGCCAGTTGCCCCCAAATCTGGCAATGCAGCTCCAGCCAGCAGCAAGCACCCTGCCTCCTGGGCTTCTGGGGCTCTGCCGGGCTTTGCTTGTGTTTTCACTGAAACACTGGGGCCAGGGAACTGCCCAGTCCCTGTTGCAAAACCCAGAAACCTGGGATCAAGGCCCCACCTCCTCATCCCATAGCTGATCTGGGGTGGGGTTTGCTCTGAGTTGCTCCAAGCTTGTGCTTCATCATCTTCTCCCTCTCCTTTCCCCACCCGGCTGGCACTGATCTCTGCGTTGTCTTTTCTCCTCAAGACTGACTCTCCGTGTGTTCCCAAAGGAGGCAGCAGTTATGGATGGTGTTTTCATGTCTCCTCATTGGAGGCCAGAGTGGACACCACTGCTGGCAGTCAGTATGGCCAGAGTTCACCACAGAGCACAATCACAGGGAGGTGGTGATCCTGCAGCCTGGAGACCTGTCCTGCCCAGCACAGCTGTGTCCTCAGTAGCGTGGCCTCAGTACTGGTGACCCCAGCCTCTTCAAGGACAGGAGCACTGGTCACACAGTCAGTCCCGTGGATGTTTAGGGTTGTACAGAGGCAGCACTGATGGAAGCGTTCGAGGAGTCGCAGGTGGTGGCAGTAGATGACCCATGATTCAGACCCAGATAAAAGGGCAGACAGTACAATGGCTCTGTAGACACCAAGCTTTTCTTCAGGTGTTTATTGTTCCAGACTCTTTTATGAAGACTTCCAAATGCTCTGTATGCCTTTACCAGTCTGGTGTCTATTTCTTTGTTGATCTTGGTGTCTGAGGAAGAAATGCATCCCAGATAGCTGAACTGCTGGACTGTCTTAAGCTCTGATTCACCTCTGGTGCTGTGGGCAGGATGAAAGTCTTCCTGAGGTGCAGGCTGGTGGAGAACTACTTTCTTCTTCCAGTTGACTTCCAGCCCCAAAAGATCTGCAGCCTGTGCAAAGCAGGATGTTACACGCTGAAGAGCAACTCTTGGAAGAGACAATTTGGGGTCTTGTTGTGGGCCTTCAGTCACCTTAGGTTGAAAAGGCTCCCATCAGTACAGTATCAGATGTAAATGCCATTTTCTTCACTGAGGTCTGCCGTGGCCCTTTGGAGCATCATGTGAATAGAGTGGGTGTGAGAACACATCCTTGTTTCACACCACTGACTATTGGGAAAGATTCAAAGAGTGCATGGCCATATCTGAGACTTTGCCCCACTGATCCTTACGTAGCAGGATGATCATTTTGAGGAAATTGGGCGGGCGCAATCTCACAATGGAGTGAGATTTACATATTTATAAAAATGCTAAAATGTATTGAATGCTGCCCAGCATCTGCCTCGCTGGTGGAAGCATGCAGAGAGTGGCCGAGGGGTCCAACAGTTGAGGTTTTTGGTACTAAAGAGAAACCATAGGATGATTGTTGGTGATGCTTTGGGTAGGCCTCAATAGGAGGGATCAGACCAGCAAAAGTTCTCAGTGGTCACTCTTTGCATCTTTTTGCCAGTCCTGTTCATTCGAAACTTTGGAGCCCTATTGAGCAACAGTGGGAGAGTGGCTGAGGGGTGGAATATTTGAGGGGTTTGGTACTAAAGCAAATCTGTAGGCCGATTGTTGCTGGTGCTGGAGGTAGGGTTCCATGTGAGGGTTAGTGCCAGCACAAGTTTCCAGTGGTCACTGTTCACATTTTTTTGCCAGTCCCATTCGTATGGAGTTTTGGAGCCATTTTGAGCACCAGTGGGAGAGTGGCTGCCGAGGGGTGGTATATTTGAGGCTTTTGGTAAAATGCAAACCCATAGCTTGATTGTTGGTGGTGCTGTGGGTAGGGTTCCATATGAGGGTTAGGGCCAGCAAAAGTTTTCAGTGCAGTTTGCATTGTTTTGCCAGTCCCGTTTGTTTTGACTTTTGGGAGCCCTATTGAGCACCAGTGGGAGAGTGGCTGCTGAGGGGTGGTATATTCGAGGTTTTTGGTAAAATGCAAAACCCCCAGCTCTGAGAAACTGCTTAACTCTTAAGACACTGTTTAAATCTTCTAACATCACCCCACGTAAAAGAGAACCCCAAAGCAATATTAACAGCAATTGCCTTAAGGTTTGAAGGTGTGACAGCCTTGTATCTCTCTTCTAGCATTTCTTTCAAGAAACATGATGTTGGACTCATTTAGAGAGAAGCTGAGAAGTAAAACCAAGAAAATACCTTAGCGCTTTATAAAATGTTGCAGGGACAGAGGAATATGGGAATATTGTTCCTGTCAAACTGGTTTCTAATGTGGGAGCTCTTTCTGACATCTCCTTAGCTTAGGTCTCCTGCTGTGCAAAACGTGCCTTAGGAATGCTGAGAAGCAAAACAAAACCCCAGGCTCCGAGACACTACTTAACTCTTCTAACATTGCCCCACGTAAAAGAGAAGCCAAGAAGCAATATTAACAGCAACTACCTTAAGGTTTGAAGGTGTGACAGCCTTATATCTCATTTCTAGCCTTTTCTTTCAGAAACATGGTGTTGAACTAATTTAGAGAGAAGCTGAGATGTAAAACCAAGAAAATACCTTAGAGCTTTATCTGAGTTATCTGACCTTGGAGTTACCTGGCCTTAAAATCACCACCCCAGAATATCAGGGACCTCAAGGATCATCTGGTCCAACCCTTCTAAAATTATTGTTTCCAGGAGTTTTACAGGACTCTTTTTTGAGAACCAAATTTAGAAGGGCAATTTGTTAGGAGAAGGGAATAAACTTGTTTTCTTCCTCCTGGGGACACCGAGAGAGGAATGGATCTGAGGTCACCTCCATCCCTGTGCCTTGCTTCAGGCCCCAGCAGCTTCTCCTCCTGACAGCAGCTTTCAGGGGCAGATCCCACTGCAACCCTCCCAAACCTCCCTGCATCTCACCACCAGCCCACAGCTACCTGGGCATGAACCATTTCCACCTGAAAACTCTGGTTTTCTCCCTGCAACCCACACTGTCCCAGTGCCAGCATGTGTCCCAGCTCATGGGGTCTCAGGAACAGCTCAGGGAGCTGCAGCCCCAGGTCCCCAGCACTCAGTTTCTTGGGAGCTGCATCCCCAGAGCCAGGAGCAGCTGCCCACTGGCAGGGGTCAGTGCCACCCCTTGGAACAGCAACCAAAATGAGGGTCAGGTAATACATGGGAATAAAATGTACAAGTTGCTAAAATAATACCCAACATAAATATATGCTTACTTGTTAAGAATATTTGAGACCCATCTATCAAACAATTTCCATATTTTATGAACCATTAAGATCTACATTTTGTCCAGCTACAGTACCTGCACTTCAAAACCACGTGGAGTCCAAAATTATTTTATTGAATAATCATGAATTGAAACAAAGACTTTACTAAGATTTAACCAACAAAAACCTATTTATTTATTCCAAACACCAAGATACAGAAGTTTTCAAGTTTTGCAAATATTGCTCCAAAGCAAAATTCTATATACAGCGCCCTCGGTTCTAATAGTGCATAAACAAAGACAAATATACTTATGCATCCACAGTGCAATATTTGCTCATTTCATCAAGGCTCCATGTTGCATTCACTTACCAGTGATATAAAGAATAAAAAGTGACCTGCCAGACCGACCAGTTGGTCCAGACAAAGAAATAACAATGTGGAAACTTGCAAAAACAGGGACAAAAATGAATCCAGGCAGAGCACAGTAAAGAACCTTTCCTGAACATAAGAAAAGCTACTCTATTTTAAATAAATATTTTCAGTCTTCATCTGCAAGGGCTCTACTTGAGGAAAACAAATCTCCAGTATTTATCAACTGGATTCACCCTTCAGAACCACCTTCTCCTCCAAATCTGAATTACTGCCCTGAGCAAAACTCAACTGGCAAAGCAAAAATGTACAACAAGCACAGAAAAAGCAACTGCTTGGGCAGGAGGAAGTGAAAAGTCTGCTCAGGACCCCAGGAACTGTAAGGATGCCTGACCCCAGCCCTGCAGCCCTGTTCCTGGAGACCCCCAGCTGCAGCACTTGCTTTACAGGAATCACCAGGAATCACCTTCCTGGATGGTCTCACCCCAAAACCCCAAGGACCTTCAGAGCTGCCTGGGGGGCTCCTTGGATGGAGTTCTGGTGATCTGCCTGCACACATGAATTCAGGTGTCATGAGGAATGAGACAGGTCTGAGCACTGCCCTCAGCCTTCAGAGAGCCAAGGGATTCTTAAATATCAGGCAAGCTTTATTCCAACTGTTACAGAAAAATAACTTTATTTTTCTGCTGTACATACGGTTGTATTCACTATATACCAACTAGTACTAGTAAAACCATGAGACATATTATTCCCTGAAATGAGTCTTGGCACAAGAGCCTTAGTTACTACCTAGAGTAGCCTAATTTATTTTGTTTTCTCATTTATTTTGTTATTCACTGTGTAGATACCGTTAACTCCTATGATAATATTGGATATTTTAAGTTTACATTATTCTTTGCAGTACAGAAACATTACAAATTCACATCCAGAATTAATAATTTGTACAGGTATGGGCCTGTACATGACCTTTCAACTACAACTGATCTTCAGTTTTACCCCACACAATAAAATCAAGCTAGCAAATCCAGCTTTTTAAGGACACCCTCTCCCTGCAGAACCAGCTCACTCTCCTCCTCAGTGAACTCGGCAAAGACTGGGGAGGAAAACCAACATCCCAGCCAGTTCTGGAGCCATGGTCTGCAGCCAAAAGACTTTTACATCTCAAATACTTCCAACACACCAATGTTTCAAAGGTACTGTAGAGTGTGACTTGAACAGAAGCAGCATTTTCACCGTGCTCTCACCAAGTAATACCAACCAGAAAATTAAAATTAAGGTATAAAAAGGGACTTTGTGAACATACACTGTTTAAGTAACTCACTGTCCCGCCAGAACAGTATCTCATGCATAGATCTTTAGACTTTATTTACACAAATATAAAATAAACTGATTCCCCAAACCACACATTCATAGAGTTAAGTCTTTACAATGAACACGGTCGTAGTAGTGAAAAAAGTCTACACTGCAAAATATAACAGGAATGGCAATTATTAACAAATGGGCAGAAAAAACCACACAATGTCCCCCCTGGACCTTGCTGAAGTCCAGGACCCCCAAGGACATCCCCATCTCCTGCCAGGAGTGTCCCATCCCAGCACTGCTGCAGGAGGCAGAGGGTGGCCAGGCTGCAGATGAACACAAGCTGAACACAACCACAACCTTCATGGCTCCCCCAGTACTGAGGCATGGGAGAGTGGCAGGAGAAACATGGAAAACAATCATTTATCCTGAAAGGAAGTGCAATCCACCTGCCACCTCCTGCTACATCACTCGTGTAACAGGAGTGGGGTCTCAGCCACTGTTACTCACAAACTTCCAGGTAACAGTTCAATAGTCAAGAGCTGGACATTCATACTTACTAAGTCTGAAAACTGTTATAACATTTCCTAATGATTAAATACCGTGTGCTATTATGTATAAACCAGAAGGAATAAAACATGACACAAGTCACTGGAACTATGCGAAGTTATTTACAACCTCTGTCAACTAAACATTTTTGGCTCTTAGAACTCTGTTCTTCAGTGGCACAATTTTTAGTCAATTTAATTATGAAAAAGTTTTCCATTTTCAGTGAGCAACTTGTAAAGAGTGAAAATTTAAGTATAATTTAACAACCAACACCCAACCTCTGAAGACAACAGTATGACCTTTTACATGTCATTTTAATTGCTTATTAAACCCGGAATTATGATGAGATAAAGTAACTTTTTTTTTTTTTTTGCTGTTCTTTGAACAGCGCTTCTTCACAAATCCCTGAAGTCAATCTGCATCACATGCAACCAAGCATGCTGATTTCATTTAAATACAGAGCTGTTCACATCTCATGCTCCAGCTTCACACTCCACAACAGTCTCCAGCACTGCCCATTCTCATGTGGAGCAGCAGAGTGCAATCTGTTGCACTTTGCCCAGGTCCGTTATCAGCTGCTTTATGCAATGTTTCAGCTGTGGGAGTCGAGCCAGTGGTTCTGGGGGTTCCAGCTCTCCTGTATAATCCAGCCAACTCTCCAAAACTGCAAAGAAAAACAAAACCAAAACTGTCTCTAGTTCACAAACAGACCGCTTCAATTATTTACACCTTTCATGATTTTTGAGAGAGCAGTGGGTAGTGGTATTAGCACAGTATTTGAGAAACCAGAAACCCAGGCTCCTCACAGCAATCTGTGCAGAGAAAAAAAGATATTTAGGAGAAAGAAGAGAAGGAAAACTCATGACAAGCTATTGTGAAATTTGGTGCTAAAATTCTTCTGACCTGTATCAGTTCCAGAGCAAGGGCACTGTGGTACAGGAAGTTTAAACCATCAGAAGACCTTTACCAGGAGCGTTAGATGCAGCTGCAGAGGATTCTCACCTAAGATCCTACAAGGAGCCTAAGTTTCTAAAAGTCTGTGCTAATGAAAGGTTTGTCATCAATAGGACATGCAATTGGCCAAGACAAGAAGAACTGGGTAACTGAAAATGGGGCTGAAATCCAAAAGTCCAAGCAGCAGGCTACTGCACAAAGGAAAGGAATTCCTACTCCATGGCTGCTGAGTGGGAACCACTGCCCAGAGACAGCCCAGGTGACAAGGGGAAGCAGACACAAAGTTGGTCACACTGAACCACCATGAGTTCAGGGAACAAGACAGCATCATGGAAGGAGACAAAGCTTGAAGACAGAACCTCTCTGCCAAGAGAGGCAGCAGTGGCCACTGCCACTAACCAATGACTGAACCTCAGTACCTGCAGAACCAGTGGGCATGACCCATCTGACCTTGAAATTAGAGAATTCCTCACCAGAGTACCAATGCCCTTAGCAGCACTCACCAGCAGACACAAAAAGCTGGACTTTTGTGAACCCCAGCTTCTTCATTTACAATATATGCATTATGGCTTGGCTAATCTTCATTACCTGAAATATTCCCACAGTTGTTCAACTTTTCAGGACCTTACTGAAATAGAAAAGAAAGGGCTCCTACTTTAGTGAAGGACAGATGCCAAATACATCAAGAAAATCTGCTCCTGCAACCACTACAAAGATAATGGTCAGACTTAAAGATGTTAAGAAAAAAAATTATCCTGGATTCTAGTACCTGAAGTGGCCCCAAGAAAGCTGGGGAGGGACTTTTTATATAGGTATATAGTGACAGGATGAATGGTTTCAAACTGTGAGATTTAGATGAGATATTAGGAAGCAATTCTTCGTTGTGAGGGTGCTGAGCCCCTGTCCCAGGGTGCCCAGAGAAGCTGTGGCTGCCCCATCCCTGGCAGTGTTCCAGCCCAGGTTGGATGGGGCTTGGAGCACCCTGGGCTGCTGGGAGGTGTCCCTGACCATGGCAGGGGTGGCACTGGGTGAGCTTTAAGGTCTCCTCCAACCCAAACCAGCCTGTGACTCTATGATAGATTAATGTAACATAAAAGGTTTAGAATTTTCCATTACTAGGAAAACAAATTTCAAGATACATTTACATGAAGAATTAGGAAGAGATGGGAAAGGACAAGCACCTTGTGCACCAGAGGCCACTTGGAACAGCCAGGAAGCTTCTGAACAACAGGGAAGTTCAGGTACACAGAAGTGCTATGAAAAATGAAAAATTGTCTCCTATGAAAGCAAGGAGACATGGAAGATAATCCAATAGATCATCTGGTGCAAGTTATTGAGAGGTGATTAACTGGAACTTTTTCCATAAAATTCTGCTCGGATTTCATCCTTGTTTCAAAACCCACTCCCTCAACATCAGCAGCACCTCTGATTTCTGTTAGTAAATGCAGTCAATCTGACAGAGCAACACTCACCTCTGCAGGTCTGCAGAAGTAAAATTCAGGTTTACATGTTGAATAGGAAGTTCAGTTGAATACATTTCATTTCTGAAACAGAAACCTGTTACACCTACCATCTAGCTCCTTCTCAATGAAATCCATTCTGTGGATGACTTCATCTTGCAGAGATTCCACATGAGCTAAAAGATTAAGCTGCCACTGCAGCTGTGAGTTCACAACTCCTTCTTTGTCTTTTTCCAGCAATTTCATTTCAATTGTATCCTCTGGGGAGACTTTCTTGGAAGCAGACTCTCTTACCTAGTAGAAATACATTAATATTTATGACAGTGAAACAGACCTGGTGAGCCAGACTGTCTGGGTCCTTACAGCTACCCCAGCTGACTGCTCAACTCATCTTAGGCTTGGGGGAGGAGAGAGACACAGGGGAGATGCCACACAAGTATTAAGGCAGTTTGAGCAAAAGGCTCTGCAGACAGACTTGTTTTCATAGGCATTCTGCTAAGCCCTACTCTTTGGACTTCACAAGCATCTGATTTTCAGAAGCTAACATCCACACTCATAGCTGGCTCCCTGTCAGCTTCCAGCTGGAAGACACTGCCCTTAATCTGTGCATCCCAGGGAATGTCAAAGCCACTTTTATCATGACAGTAATCACTTAAAGAGCAAATAATTTTGCAGCAAGCAGGGATTTTTTCTGAAGGAAGCTGTTCTCAATTTTACTAAAATCTTCATCGAAGCATCTCTGAAAGAAACATTCCCACCATGTATAAACCTGCTCATCAGCAGTGCTGATTCTACCCTCCTCCTCTTTTCATCCCTCTGCTGAAGCATGAGAGGATTTAAAAAAAGACCCTAAAAGACTGGAGAACTGCAATGTATGCCTTTCTGGGAAACAGAAAGCAATCTCAATTTCATAGAGAAGTTAAAAAAACACAAATTATAGCTTCTGTATGCATGAAATAAAAGCTGCACAGCCTTTCCATCAGAAAAAGAGGGGTTTCCCAGAGGCCAACATTTGTCAGGCCATATTTCATGTGACTTGGCACTAACTAACTGAAGTAAATTTTTTCCATTGGGGTATAGAAAGGCAGACCTGAAAGAGCTGAAAATGAGAACCAGGAGCTCAAAAGATGAAACTAGTGTTCCAGTGAGAAGATGACAAAGGACTAGTCAGTGGTGATTGCTCTTAAAAATCAGCTCAGGCAGTTATTTTTTTTCACCATGAAATGCTACCTGAAGAACCTGGAACCAATTTAGTTAATATAACTATTAATAAAATCCCATGGGAACAAGATGGCAATAAGTAAAAGCTGGAAGGCCAGCATATTTGGTACTACGATAGATGCTTGCCCAGTTCTCACTCTGGCTTGCTGCTACTGTTGCTTTTACATACAACACAAATAAAATTAAGCAGCAATGAACTGCCAGTGGACCACAGATGGTTTAAGGTCCAGAATTCCCCTTCCACCTAGATTTTTTTAAAATATCATTTCAAATAGAGGAGCTGATCATGTCTATCATTTTAATTTGTATTGGCAACTGAAATGTAGCAGTATAGAAAAAAACTAAGCACAGATAAACTAAATCCTATTAAACAAGGCTGAGTTTTGCACTTTGCCAAGCAAATACACCCTCCAGGCAGAGGGAGTTATTTTAATACAAATACCTTAGAGTAATTGTGTTTGGATTCATTTTCCATCTTGCATATTTCTCGGTCCAGATTCCAGCCAAACCTCTCTGAGAGGGCATCATCCCCATTTTCCCTTATCCTGTTTACTCCATCATCCATGGCTGATCCTCTTGTTTCCACAACCAGTCTCTGCTCTATTGCAGGGTAGTAAGCCCGAGGCTTCTGGTAACAGTGTTCACTGGTAATGTAAGATTCCTCCACAGAGGGAATGGTTGAGGGTTTCTCAACTGTCCCATTCCAAGTTCTATAATTTGCTGTCTCCTCTTTACAACAGTTTTCCTCAATGTGAATGATGTGTTTTGTATGAATTTTTTCATCCACTGTAATGTGCTTCCATGGATGGCACCAAAGCTTTAGGTCAGGATGTTCTTTGTTTCTGTTCAAACAGTAAAAAAAAAAAGTAAAACACCCACCAAATTTAAACTTTGAAATTGGAGCAAACCATCCTATTATATTAAAAAATTAAGTGACAATATTTGAACTATTACATGCATTATTCAGTATAGTCAGTAAAGAACAGCCAAATACTCTGAAATTATGTAATTTCTCTGACCTTAATTGTTCTGTTAGGTTCACTATTTTCATTTCTGTAACACGATTTATAAGCCAGATGTTGGCATCAGGAGTAAGACTGCAGATTAAGTTTCAAACAGGTATATACAATTTTATATCAGTGTTGCCCTTGCATTTTCCTTCAATATTTGCAATTTATTAACAGCAGAAATTTGTTTTCACTTGGTTATTTTCAGCAGTATTTTGAACATGTAAGTCAAATAAACTGAAGCTAAATTAAGATTTAAAAAAATTTAAACACCAGCAAACCAAAAAGACTCCTTCAAACCAATCAGTTTAAAATTTTACCTTATAGTTCCCAAAATGAACTTTAAAATTCAACCTATTGATCTTTTGCTGACTCCTAACAGCTGGGGACTTGGGTTTATTATTTCATTTAAAACTTTAACTTTCCTTCAAATCTCAAGAGTAAACTTTGCCTGGTCCACCCACATGCTATAATCCCCCAGCTGATTATTATAAATATTATTATTTTAATTGTTTTCAAATTGAGTAATACCTTATTTATGCCAGCAGCAGGGACAACTATAGGTATCAGACTCTTACACACAAGAGTGTAATAAAACAAATAGAAAATTGAGAGTGTTGTTTCTGATGCTGTTCTTCCACCTCAGGCACTAAACCAGCAGTGAAAAGGAGAGCAAAGCAGAACCATCTGCTGACCCAGCTCACCTGCCACAGCCCAAACCTGGCAGAAGCAAATCCTGCCCCCAAATGACCCCCAGCCCTGCTCTGTGCAGATAGGGCAGGTGGAATTCCTCCCTCAAGCTGATCCAGCTTTTCCAGCTGTTAGCCAAGCCCCTCAGCAAAACCATTTTCCTTCCCAAGTCACTGCTCTCTAAGCAGCTCTGCAGTGCCTAAGGGAGGAAGCCCCAGGCCATGCAGCTGCCAGGATGTGCTCAGAGGATTTCTACAAACACCCCCAGGTCCAGGGACTGCCTCTCTAGGACATCCCTGGTGAGCAATCCGCAGGGCACGCCTAGAAAAGTGAAAGCCAAGTGTGCATTCCCAAAGCTTTCTGTGGCAGCTCCACCTAGAGTCACTGCTGGCTCAGCAAGGAGCAAGGCACAGCTTGACAGAAGGCAGAGAATGGGAAGAGGATGCACCAGCTAGGTAAGGATGAACAGACACTTAATACTTGAGCAACCTTTAACTTATGGCCTTTTGCAGCCTGGCTCTCCCTGCCACTGCACCAAAGCTGCCAGTGTCACCTCTGACCCTTTGCCATCTCCTTGCAATACTGAGCAACACTCTCCTGGTAATTCCAGGCAGCTGTCAAGTCCCCTCCTCTCCCTCAGCTGGGAGCTCTGCAGCAGCATCATGGGTCTGCAGGATGGAAGGGAAAAGGAACAAAGTCTGGAACAAGCACTTAGTACTTGCCCACTGCTCCACAGCTCAGTGCAGTGCCAATCCCAATTTACTCTACAACTGGAAAGTCACACCTAAGGTTTTGCCATTTAGGAAAAGGCCTAAGGAGTGGGCTTACAAAATTTATGTTCCACCCTCCCCAAAGAGGAAAGAACTTCCGGATCTGACTGAGGGATGTCAGAATGGAAAAGTAAAACCCTCTGTTAAAATGCTACTCTTTTGCTTTAAGCTTTACTCCACCATTCATTTCAGGTACTGTATCACCACAGTTAAACTTAAGGGAGAAGTTCTGAAGATTGCTGGACACACTAAAAGCTTTGCTTTCCAAATAGCTGCTGTGGTGCAATTTATCAGCTCGCAAATTATAAATATGGAATTCAAATCAATTTAAAATGGCTGGATTTGAGTTAGAGAAAGATTTTTTTCCCCAAGACAACTATAAACAAGAAAGGATGGAGAAAACTTGATTTCCACACTGATCACAAAATTTGTTTTTTTTAATTTATGTATGTTTGTAAAATTCTTTGCATTGAAATTCATTGCCACAGGTTGCTGAAGGTGCAAATGCTCTCCCACTACAACACAGCAACATGTTATGCCAAACAAGAAGATTTGACTTCTGCTGGAAAAGCTGGGATTTAGAACTGCTAGAATGGAGAAGGCAAGAGTTGTGAGAATGCTGCCACAGGTTATACACTTATCCTCTCCCTGCTACTTAAATCTATTTAAGTGCTTTAAGAGAAGCTGGTATTAGCTTTCTCCCTGTTTTCCTTCATACTTTCCCAACCCTTCTAAACACACTTAATTTGCAGTCCCCAACATGCTCAGTTTTTAAACAGCCAAGTTTTTTTTCAAGAACATATTAGCATTTTGAACTATGTCATTATATATCCACAAAGAAGCACAAAAAAAAAAGTTTCCAGTTATCTCTTGTACTATTTGAACTGACATAGTAAACATGCCAACTGATACTTAAATGCTGCTTACTGTAATATGCTCATCTTCAGCTGCAGTCCATGCAGTACTTCTATCACTCTCTGTACATCGCCAAGAAGCTGGTGAGTGGCTACTATCTTCTTGGCATTCTGGTGGGAATAATTTTCTTCCAAAAAGGCTAAGCCATGCATGTGACCATTACTTAACCACTCCTTCTCATACCAGTACTTTAAGCTGGACCTCTGACCTAAAGCAACAGTAATGAGGATGTTAAAATGAAGCATTAACTATGGCATGATAACATTATGGGCAGTAATTCTGATTACCTCTGAAGTTTTGCAACAGCTTCTTTTTATTATCAACAGTACCAAATAAGATCCTTTAATAGCAGACAAAGCCCTCAAGATACAAAGAACTTAAAAGTGAGAAGAAGAGATGATAAACTAAGTCAAAACCTTGTGCCCAACTATAAAAAGCATTCAGATCCCCAAAATTCCATCAAAGGACATCTACAACAAGTAACTGCAGCTGACATACAGAGAAAATTGTGTTTTTAACAAGGTGTCACATTATCCAGTAACCGTGGTTGTAACTAAAGCTGTTGTTTGACTAAAGCTTTCTGCAGGCAGGAAAATGCAGCAAGAGGCACTGAACTTCCCCTTTTCCAGTGATCTTGCTTTTAAGCATCAAATATCTATTGGTACAGTCATTCAAAAGTATATTTTAAAGGAATCAATGATGAGGTGCTGATGGGGAACTTGCCTAAGTCAGCCAATTAATAATGCCAATTCTTTCTTAGGAGTTAGAATGTCAACAACAGCTGAAAAGAAATTATGTTAAATGTGATAAATGTATCAGTAAAAGCAAGACAAGCAGACAAGCAAAATGGTTTTAGGAGGGAAGAGTGGAATTTGAGATGCCTGCTGAATTGTAAAACACAAACAAAAAAAATTATGAGCCAAAACCAAAGCCCACACTCCCCCTGTAAAATGTATTTTACAACATTTATGTGTTTTCATAAGCCAGCCCAGCACCCTGAGAAACACCCCAGCATTCACCATTCACTGGCCTGTATACAGCCCAGCCTGTGAACCTAAAACTCAGAGTTAGTGTTTGAGCATAGACTCAGAATGATGTGTGCAAAACAGTCCCCAATGTAAGCAGGTTAAAGCTGATTAGAAGTCTCAGCAGTGAAGAAGCTAAAAATGACTAAAAAAGCATTACCATGCAGCAGAGCCAGAACATGTGACTGCCCATCAGGCTGCATCACTGCCCAGAGGGCACAACAAAGCAAAGCAACTCTTTAGAAGTTGTACCAACAGGCAGAACTTGGTCACAGGTATTTATATAGTTTTGGCAGCAGTCTGGAATGGCAGCAGAATGGTTTCTGCATCATACCCTGAGTGAACACCTGTGGACATTAAACCACCTCTGAGCTTCAACACCAATGCTCTGCCCCAGGAAAGGAGGAGAAGCAGAGCAGTGTCTGTCTGCACACTCAGATACCAGGCTGGGCAGGACAGTACTCAGTGTTTCAAGGCAAGACCTCCAAAAACTCTCAAACAGAAAACAACACTGGGAAGAATGAATTTTCAGGGCTGTAAGCCCTCAGTTCTTCAGGCAGCACACTGCAAACAAGATCTTCTAGGCATGGCCAGAACCACCCTGGAGATGTTCCTGACATTCCTCTACTAACTCAGACATGGTAATTTTTGTGCTAGAGAAGTCATCATCTGTGACAGAAAAAGAGGTTCAGGCCACGAGAACAAAATGATGAATTTTGGAACTCCATGTTTATCTTAACAACACAGAGATCATCCACATGGAGCCCTTCCAGGGCAGTTTCCTTCTCAGTCTGCTCAGAGGCAAGAATTGCTTTCTTTGGAGGCATTTCAGAGAAAACACAAAACAATATCCAATAATGTGTGTTCCCCATGGCTTGAATTAATCTGTGGCATCATAGGCACCTTGATAAATGTTCAAGCAAGGGTAAATGTTAACAAAATGACAGTTGGTACAGTTTTTAGGCACCATTTCACTAAACTTGCTTTTATTTCAAATTATATAAGTGGTGTTCCCACTCCAGCACTGAACTGGGAAAGCTCCTAAATAAGAATTTGCTGAGTGGCCATGCCCAGTTTTAAAAGCAACTCCTCTGCAAATTCATAAACCCTTCTTAGCTCATTTCAACAGCAGATTCCATGAAACTGCAAAGCCAAAACACTGGTAAGTTTTCCTTCCCCAAGACAGAGGTAAAAATTTAGTCCCAATTAAAAAGAGGAAGTATGTTTCAGGATCTATGAAGCAACAATTAATAAGTAATTAAGCTAATGAAGCAAATGCAGTGTTAGTTTTAAAGTTTTTACCAAAAAGCATTCTGATAAAGCTTCTTCCTAAAAAAAATAGTTAAAGTGAGATGGCACAACTTCAGTTTGCATGTGCAGGTTAGTTTAATTTAAAACCAACTGATACAAACCAATGTAAAATATCTTGGAAATAGAGGGGTAAAATCCGGATGCAAGACACTGTAAAAAAAAACCCTTAACCTAAGCTGTTGCCACATTCAGCCAGACTTCATAATTCATGAAGTAGTAAGTTAGAGCAGCTCCACATGGTAAGTATAATTTTATCTGCTGCTCAAGATGGAATAAAGCATTTTAAAGTATGTAACAAGGAGATGTTTTCCTCTGACTACATCACCCAAGATCATTTATATTTGTATTTACATACATGGATTGCAAGTGCCATTCTCCACCAGCAGATCATGGCTGCTGGAAACCAGCAAGCCTATTTTAAGGACTGTGTAAAGCCTGGTCTTGTTGGGAGCTGCAGTCACATCCCATATGATGTGCCCATGGGGAGACTTTGTTTAAATTTTCTGAGTGCTTTTAAATTAATTTTCCATAACCAGACAGTGCAATCTTTATTACTGGCCAATGTGTGACAGATGGTCACCACAGTTAAAACATTCATTTCTGCTCCTGTCCACTGGTAATTCCACAATATTGACTCAGGTACATTCACATTAATTAAAATTTCTGTATCTATGATTAAACTCAAATACCTACAATGGCAGATATAGGAGAGAAAATAGTTTTTCCAGTATATATCTATAAAAGCACTAAGGTTACTATATATAACCATATATATATATATGTATATATATAAAAGAAAGCTCTGTAACCTTAAATTTCTGTACCTGGAGGATCTTGGCAAATATAGCAGGTATATTTCTCAGGTACATTATCTTCCAGTAAACCCATACAGACTCCATGCTGCCAGCACAGACACTCTTCACACTGTTCAAAGTCAAGAAGTGCACATCAACAGAAATGAAGCCTACAGGAGCTCAATAAGATTACCCCAATTAAAAGACACATAATCTGCATATTTTAAGACCCAAAAAAGGTGCATTAATACCCACCTCCCTCTTCCAGCTACAAACAAATACATTACCAAACCAGACTACAGTAAAATTTGAACCTTTCCCCCACATTTTTTCACATGGATTTCTGGATAATAACAACAATTACGAAGTGGATGCAGAGATCCTGAAAGGTGCAAAAATGTTCTCTCTAGAGATGAGAATCTCACCAGACACATGCACACATCATCAGAGTAGAAATCAGTGTGCAGTCAAATTTCTTAAGCAATATTTACGAAGTTATTCTGAATTAAAAGGTTCCCCCCAAACAGTAAATCACATTCAATTATAAAATCCAAGGGATATTTATGTCACACAGGACAAGCCATTATCACACTTTACTGATACCTGTAACTCTAACATTTTATTTACTTCAAAGGTAGCTCTAACCTAAAACCAGAGAGCAGGAGTGGTTGTGCTAGCTTTCCAAACTCCTGACATCCTTCTCAGTATGAGCAATCATACTGGCAAAGACTGAATATAATTTGGCCCTACTTTTTAGCACCGTTATGCCACTTGAAATGCAATCACAGTACTTAAAGCCATACAGTTTTAGTGCAAGAAAAACTTGTTCCACATGTTCTCAGCCAATTCTCACACACACACACACTAACAGACAAAACCCCAACCATAGCCTAGAGACAACTGAAACATGGGACAAAATCCCACAGAAGAATTTTAACTTGATTTGAAACTGTGGTGTCAGTTCAGAATGACTGCTTTCACAGTGTGAGACAACAGATCATAACCTCTATTTCTTGGAGCAGAAGCCAAAAGCTTAATGCAGTGATCTTATCAGCACTGGCAAAGGTTTTTAAAATGAGCTGAACCAAAGACAGTCACTGCCAGGAATCTCAGGTGGCTACTCTGATGCCAGTTTGGTAAGTATCTGTGCTGACTACCATTTGCACCACTATTATTAATGCTCTTATCTGCAGCCTTTCCCCAAGCTAGGACAGACAGAAAGGGATATGCAATGGTATTAAATTCATGGTCTAAGTGTGGAGGAAACAGAAGCACTGGGAACAAAGAATGTGAAAGTTAGAGAAAAATAGGCTGCTGAAATATGGGACTAAATCTTTTGCCTTACAAAATGTCTCAACAGTTCTAAAGCAGTATGGAGATGCTTCCTAAAAGGGCTGAGGCCATTCTCCTTTGTCAAAGACAGTAAGAGCCAGAGAAAGGTACCCAAAAGGAAGAAAAACAATTTAAAAAACAGACTGTGTGCCAAGAAAACGAAGGGAGCTCCTGGACCTAGTAACACTTGCACCCTAAAACCAGATCATATGGCACAGAGCTACATTCAGTGATTTTTCCAGGCAACTTTGCCCTAATGAAGCATCCCAATTTCTTTTTTTGCCTTGACTGGTATTTAAATTTCCAGCCCATCACAGCACAGTTCCTTCCTTCTGTCTGCATGTTCTGCCCCACAGCCTGGCCAGGCTACAGGCTATTGCTCTGGAGACACAGAGATGCTACTCCCTGCCCAGGCAGCACTTGGGAGATGCAAAACAAGCCAAATAAGAGATCTTGAAGAGGAAAAACATGCAGTGCTGTGCAAAAAAGCCTCTAACAAAGCTCAACTGTGAAGGAAATAACCAAACCCACTGCACATTCATTTAAAGCTGCTTTTCATCTGCCAAACCAAAACTATCCAAGCCCATTTACATCCAACACCTCCAAGGCCACCAAATTCAGCCTCAGAATTCACCAACGTTTAGGTATAGAAAACAAAAGGAAGGAGAATGACATTTCAGCTGGGCTTTTATGCACCCAAACCTTACCCTAAAGGGGGAGACCTGACCTTCAGAAGCACTTACTTTAAATGCAAAATTCTATTTCTGTATTCTGGTTTAATAAATGGTATTGGTTATGCACAAATTGCTTGAGACAATTAATTAAGGCAAGTTCCAGTTAATGGAAGAATTTTTTGCAAAATCTCTAAGCTGAATTTTTTTGGGGGGGTATTATTAAAGTCCTAATTGGAACAAACTCTCGATTTAACTGTGTAAATTCTCATTAAACCTTAATGGTCCCCCACCTTTCAGGAAAAATAAAGGTGCTACTTGTTTTTAAAATTAATGTTTTTGCCTGATTATTTCTAAATTTCACAGGAATGAACACAGTTCAAAGAGAAAATGAATGACCATTCTCCCTCTTCTAAGAGGGCACCATACACATACCCTGAGTGGAATGCACCCCCAGTCACAAGCATGGAGAAGCTGCTCTGGATCCTAATTCTGACACCAAGTCAAGGCAGACTGGCAGACAGGCACTTGCTCAAGCCAGCACCCCAAGAATCTGCACATTTCAGTCAGATCTTCTCAAGAGTAGTAAGCAGGGGCAGAATAAACATCCCAACAGAGACAAGTGCAAAAAATCACAATAGTCTTCTAAAACCTCATAAACTGAGAAAAATTACACATCTGCAGAAGAGAGGCCAAGTCTAAATGCAAGTTCTGCAGACAGTTCTGAATTGAAGTTTCCAAGTGTCAAAATAAAGTCTCAGAGAGAAATAGGGAATGTAGCTTGCTTTCTTGTAAAGTTATGACAAATACACAGGATTCTCACTCTTGTATAAGTCAGAGGGAAGTGGCAGTCTTGGCAGTACACCTCTGAAAAGCTGAAAATAAGTTCCTCTCATCAGAATCCATAGTTGTGTAACTCAGCATCTTTGCTTTATATTAATGCTCTGTACTTAGAGCTTAACTTGGGGGCATTTCTACACCAACAACAGAAGACCAGACTGTTCAAAATGTTTTCCCCAAATCTACAGGCTGACAGGAAGGGGTGGGGAGCACGGCATTTAGTACATTAAGCAAATAATTTGCCTAAACCTACCTGCCCAAAATCTTACCAGCTCCTTACTCCCCAATTCCTGCTGCTTCAACCCCTGAGATGAACACAGGTACCCCACCATGCTGTTGATCCTTTCCAGAGATAAAATCTGCTCTCCTAGGCAATTCTTTTAGAACACAGTTGAAGTGTTTCAAACTTTGCAACGCACTCAAGTCCCCAGACTAGTTCAAACTAGAAAACCAACCTCAGAAGCAGCCTACAAAGCCTCACAGGAAAGCCCTCCACAGGCTGTGTCCTGAGCTCTGCATTCTGCAGCCACAGATTAGTGACTGAGCCTACACCTGCCAGGAAACCCCACTCCACTCTGTACCTTTGTGTTTTCCATCAACTCACCTCCTCAGAAGGCAGACAGACTCTTTTATTCCCAACTGTCAGACTCCTTGTCTTCCTACACACTCAGATGCTATTTAGCCAGTTGTGACCAATGCCCATCACATTCCTGCTAATGCACAAGGTTTCTTTTGTCCTGTGTTGCCAGGCTCCAACATTGATTGAAAGGTATCGATCTAAATGAACTTGATACTAAGAGAAAAACTGTCATGCCTACCAGGGTAAATGTCCATAAAATAGTATGGGAAGCTCAAAACTACCTGGTGCAGTTAGCTGTTAAATTTGACTCCTGGGGACAAAAAACTTAGCTGCATTAGTTCTTTTTTTTTTTTTTTATTAGGCCGTTGATGTTCAGAACAAAAAAAGGTGCTTCTGAAGTCCTGCTGCAGAAGCCAAGAATTCTTCACACCAGAATTCAAACAAGTGCAACCCCTCTTCTACGTAACAGTTTTCTGCCTCCATTTAAACAATAAAATCCACCAAAAAAGCATCAGCAGCTGTGAGGTAAGTACAGATCAGGTTCTGCCTTTCCTCCAACCACCAACCCAGACAGGATTCACAGGAAGATGCCAGCAACCATCCCAGGAAGGAGTCCCATAACCTGTGATTCACTGTACTGAAAAGTAAAGTTTTGCACCGATCATAACAGCTGCTCACCCAGACAGATTATTTCAGAGGACAGTCATTATTTCATGTACAGAATGCACCTGTATTTCTACAACAGCTTTTCCACTGAAACCTTCCACTATATTCACCAAAATCTGCAGTCATCCTCCACTTCATACCTGAATCATGAAGTCATTTTCTTCTTTTATTTCACAAACACACCGAACAATCTCAAAATCACTTTCTTCAGCTTCTTCATCAGGGTTTGTGGTTACATCAACATCCTGACTGCAGTCATCATCACTCCAAAGCAAGCTGTCCATAGATGACTCACTCAGGGTATCATCCTCTGTATAAAAAGTAATTAAGTAAAATCCAATCTAATTAAAAAAGGTCAAATAACTCTTGAGATCCTGAGTATGCAGATAAGCATTTCTAAAAGCATGATTTCACTGTGTAATTTAAGGAACATCCCAGTGTCATGATGTTACATAGAAACAGTAATTTTATTCAAGGTTCCTACATAATGAAGTTTTATATTCTTATTAATAGCTCCTTCAAAGTATTCCAACTTAACAGCTTCTGTCATTAAAATTGTACTCTCAACATACAGTGCCTCGAGCCAAAGGCACAAAGTCTCTTTAGACAAGTAAGTATAATAAACAAAACCAGATTACAAACTCAAATAAGATTCATACTACCATCTGCAATTTGTACAGAATTGGGGCTTAGTACTTGAAGTGTAGAGCTCCCATAAAAGATACAAGAGCATTCTGTCTTATGAAACATTCCATCCCCAAAACCAACATCTTCTTTACATAAACATTCACAGTCCAACTGAGAATTTCATCCTCCTTCAGAAATTATTATTTTCATGTCAAACTCTCAACAGCACTGCCCAAGGCTCTCTTTTAAGAATGCTCCTATGCTACTTAAAATATTAATGCATCTCTGTGGATTGAATAAAACTGACAAGAAAATCTTCCTTGAACAAACATATTAAGTTGACATGTTTATTTCAACAATATTAATGCAAAGTCTACGCCTTCCTTGGGGATAGAAGGGGAGGGCGAGGGGAAGATCAAGGATTTTCATTATTAGGGAAATACTCCAATGAAATGGAGGAAAGTGGAAGGTAAAACCTGCTAGTCACTCTCAACTAAACTGCCATCTATCACCTATAGTGGGTAGAACCAGTTTGATCACTTATATCTTAAAACACGACTGTATAAATAGAACCAATCTGGGATATAAACCAGATCTTTTGGAGAAACCTCCATTCTTAAATTTAACAGGCTGAGAACACAAAGCATCAGTTAATTTTCATGTTTAGAAGTTTCATGCCACCTCTGAGATAGCCCACACTCTCCTGAAAAAAAGCAAAAGGTAAAGCATGCTGCATGTTCATCCCACACAGGTTTTATTACTACTTACACCGTATCTTATTTACACAGGCACTGCTTCTATTGGTATTACAAGTTCTGTCGATGCAAAAAGCAACAAACCAGTTGTGAAAAGGATGACATAAAACCATAAAACTATTTTCCACCTCTTTCAATGTCTACTAACCGATCAAGAGGTCTGAGCAACAAACATCCAAATTACTGAACTGGGAGTATGCTCAAAAATGCAACTGATCAGACTTGGAAAACAGGTTTTAAGACATTGTCACTACCTGTGCTCCAATGGTTTTTAATGTTTCTCCTTTTCCCTCTAGAATGGAATTAGCTGAAGTTAACTTTTACATATTGCCTAATACCAAACATCGAAAGTTGTGTTAAAAAATAATAATTTTTAAAAAGTAATTAAATCAAATGGTCACCAACAGTGTGTTTGCAGAATAAGCAATCCAAGGTTTCAGTCCACAATCAAGCTGTCTGAATTTCTCATTTCCTTCAAATTTGCAAGTTTTAACAGAAAAAACACAATTTTTGTATTCTTTTTTTATTGTATTGGCTGGTGACAAGAAATGGAAAGATAGGCCAAAATATTAAAAAGTATGAAAGCTGGAACACAGCCACATTTTTATGAGTTCTGTTTATGAAATACTATGAAGACATTAATAGTCACTCAAGAGATTCTCATTGTTATGAAGCTCTGAAAGTCATTATAACCACGTATTTTAATGTACATATACAACTGCAGAGAACCACATCCAGTAGTCTCTCAAATGCAGCACACATACTGTATAAAACTTGAAACAGTATCTCTTTTTAACTCTGAATGAGCTATTATTTTGAGGAAACCTTAGGATATATGAAAAATTAAATCACTTAAGTCTGCACGTTGTTAATAGAGTTAATGAGGTGCTGCAAAAACGTTCACAATGTTCTGAAATACGGGCAACAGTCCTAAAGCTTCTGTGAAGGTAAAGTCAAAGCAAAAAGCAGCAATACCAAGCATTAGCAAAGACACTGGGTTCAACTTCAGTCAAGGGAAAGGACAGAGTTCTGCACCAGAGGAGACAAATTTGCATCACAAGCACCAGCTTCCCTGTATGTTAGTGCAGTTCACACTTTTACTGGTAATGAAAAACAAGGAGCAAACCCTAGAGGAGTCATCTCACCACGTGGCTTGGATTTCCCTCGGTGCTGTGCAGGCTCAGAGCAGTGCAGCAGTGTGCTTGGGTGGGCAGATGATTTACTTGAAGAAATACATTTTGTGACAACTGACTTTTCAGGAGAGAGGTCTTGTGAAACATCTGTGTTTTCTTCACTACCAGAGTATTCTGTAAAATTGCAAAACGTGTTGTTATTTGAAATCTGTGGCCAAGAAGAGCTGACAAGAAAAAAAAGTGCCATGTATGCTCATAGCAGGCACACATAATTCAGTGAGACAGTTTCCATTTCAAAATGCCAGGACTTGAGGACTTCACCAGGCTGCTGAAATATTTACAAGGTTTCTAGAGGCAAGAAAGTTATTGTCTGAACCAGAAAAATCTTACACAGCCCCTTCATCCTTCACTGCTGTTATGAGAAAGGCTGAAAAGCCTGGTTAATAAAAACTAACAATTCTTGAGGCTATCTCAAAGAATTTTGCATTACAGGCACTTCTAACACAAGCTCTGTCAGCTGGAGATCTCCCCCTCACATTCCATATTATTCACGTGGCTACACACAGTCCCCAGTATCACAGGCTACATGTGGACAACAAGAATTTTTGCTCTTATTTTCCTAGTCTATATACAGAACAGTTTCCATGGGTGGAAAAGCCCTGATTATGAAAATCATGGGAGAAAACCCCTAGAGCATTTCTCTCTCTGCAGTTCCTGTTTGTCACCCCCTGGACTGTATAAAATCAGCTGGCTGCAGTTATCAGCTGCACCTTCTAATCTCTTAGCTAGAGAAAACCTTTAAGTTCCTGGGCAGAAGAACCACAAGGGCAACATAAAAAAAAAAAAAAAAAAAAAAAAAAAAAAAAAAAAAAAAAAAAAAAAAAAAAGCAACAAACCCCATGGTAAATGGGCAAGCAGTCTAGGGGTACTATTTGTGCAACTACTACATGAATTTATGAATTATACCTTGCATTACATTTGAGGACATCATCTAATCAGAAACTCACTAAAATGATTTGGTTTCAGTACAATTGTGAGTCAACCTGTGGTTCTTTCTTCCCCTCTATTCTCTCATGACAGCTCACCCTATATTTCTTCATGGCAGCAAACAAAATGACAAGGTATTTTCTTTCCTGTTGTAGAAACTCCTCCATAAGGAGCTCTGGTTGAACAAATTGACAAAGTGAAAAATCCAATCACCAGTAACACCTGGGCCTACATATGAAGTTCAAAGTGTAAAGTGGCCCAAGGAAAGAATTCCTAAGCCATTATAGATTAAATCAACAGAAATGTTCCCACTACAACCCTTTTAAGATAGATAGAATGATACAATGAGACATGAACAAGGGACAGAGAACAACTACAGACTTTACATCAGGCTTTTACTTCATTTCTCCAAGACTGGAGAGATTTATCCCTTTAAAAAATGAGGATGTGACAGGTTTAACCAGGGTCATCACAGCAGGCTCTGAAATCCTACACTAAGTGAAGAGGTAAGAAATAAGGTTAACAGCAGGAAAAAGAGGACCCACCAACTTCAGCCCATCAGCCAAGGGGATGTGTACCCTCTATAACGGTAAAATTTTCACACAAGTACACCTGCCATGAAAAGCCAGCCTTAAGACTGACATACCTATTCTGGAGTTCAATTTGTTTTGTGCCATTAAAAGCACTATTAAAAGCCACCATCTATCACTAATGATGCAGCTCAAGCAGGAAATAAATTACCTTGCCAATCAAAATACACTATTAACCACTTACTAAATCTAGAACTAACAGATTAACGAAGAACTAACAGATAATGAAGAAAACAGTCTGATGTGCAATGCCCACTCTTAGGAGCATGGATCTGGCTAATGGGCAAAACAAACAATAAAACTGTTTTTATCTACAGAAGAAAAAAAAGAGCTTTACCAGGCTTAGTTCTCTTTTTCTTTTTTTTCTTTTTCTTTGACTTGGACCTTCCATAGTCTTTGGATTTTCTTTCTTTGTTCTTCTCATGTTCTTTAACAGCTGAAATTAGACAACATTCCAATTTAATTTTTGAGATATATTCACACCTATTCTACTTAATAATTTTCTTAAAGACCTCCACAGCTTTGCAGTTAGTGTCAGTTCACTGCAAAAAACCAAGAAAAGTGATTTGTAAGAATTCCCAGCTCTCCTAACTGGAATGGTCTGGTTTAATTTCTATTTTGATTGTCCCACAACAGCATTACAATAGCATGGGGGAGAAATCAACTGTATACCAATGCCCATTTACTACTTACATGCTTCAGATTATTAAAAAAGGAAAATGCTGGGAGACTTGTTCTATCCATCTTCTAAATTATTATGACTGAATATTGCTGTAGCATTGTGACAGAAATCAGACAAGAACAAAACCGCACCCCCCAGACTCCAGTACAATTCCTCAAATATTTTGTTTTCATTGAAAATGGAACAAACAACTGGTTCAGTTGCCCTTAATGGTTATTCTCTCATCATCTGTTCTCCACCCTATTTTTATGGGAAACCAAAAACCACTCACTTTTGAATGATTGGTTGATAGCTTTCAATCAAGTCTGTGCTGAAAGGATGCTCCCAGGGCACCCTGCTGCAAGGTCCAGTGCACAAACCTTTGGCTTTCCATATCCTTGCATTTGTTTATCCTTGCCTTTCAGATTTAGGTCTCTGCATATTACTACATACTTACACAGTTTCTTAAGTAAATTACTCTGACTCAGCTGAGAGTATAGCTGCACCCAAAAGATCTATTATGAAAGGATGCTTTGGATTTGGAAAGGGCTCTGCTCTCAGGTTCTGATCATTACCAGAAAAAGCAACTGAAGACACTCTACACTGTAAGAAATCTGCTACACAAGTGACTTAGGAGCCCCAGCTGGTCTGTAACCACTACCACTGTATTATATTAAACTCATTACATGCTCTCAGTAAACTCCCCAGCTCACAACCCCACATTACATGTGGACAGGACAAACAGCTCCCCCTGAGAAGATGGAAATCTCAGTCACATTCCCAGCTGCCACAGGCAGGAAGGAGATGTGCTCTCTAGTTCCTCCTCAGAGTCTTCAGCTCTCTATCTTCCCATCCTCAGTCTTTGCCTGTCTCCTGCCACTTAGGCTCCTCATTTAGCATCCCTCATTAGGGATGGCTGCTAAAATTGGGCATTACCAGCTGCCACACAAACTGCTGATGGCAGTTGCCCAGACCAACTACACCATGTCCTTCCAAGGAAAGATACTGGCAGCACAAAAGACAAACTTCACCCTCCCTCCATCACCTTTCATTCAGGGGGGTAAAAAATAGAGTAAAAGGATAAAGAGGTTCATATTTGAACCTTGGCCCAAAGGCTCCAACTTACTTCTTACTGTCCTTTATTCTTATCTCCTGACCACGGGTCAGGATCCTCTGGGTATCATTTCTTTTTCCCTCTTCATACACAGGAGATGCAAGGAAGTTCTGCCATCTCACTCTCCCATAAGGCCAAAGAGAATAATTGAAGCCAACACTTTCACTTGGAAATTGAAATTTGCACTGTCAGATTGCTTGATTTGTTTTAAAATTCCTGAGAGTGCAGAGTACGCTACTTCAGCCACTATCAATGTACCCATGATAAATATGACAAAAACTGTCATTATGTTCCAAATGTTCTATGCTTGAGCTCACCAGTATGTCTGTAAAATCTGCACAAATCCAAGTATTTGCTAAGTTCTGTGTAGGCCTATTATCTTAACTGCACACCACAGTTAAGGCAGGAATTCTTTTCCTTAAAACAAAAAAACCTACAAAGAAACAGTATTATAAAAGTGACCTTCCAAACCCTTTTACTGCAGAATTTGTTTCTGAAGTCTGGTGAATTCTCATTGAATAAAGACCAGGTAAGGAGACTCTCATAGATTCACCTGATCAAAGGTAAACTGCCTTATATAATCCTAAAATTTAATTGCACAAGAAACACAGTTTTAAAAAGGGGTTTTTTTTGCAAAAATATTAATAGACCTAAGCCCTCAACCCTCTTCATTTCTTTTCCTCCAGCAGACAAATCAAGGCCCAGGATGAATACTTGGTCACATCCTCCAGCACCACTGTGAAAGCTTCTCCTCATCTCTACATGCCACACTCTCAGATCAGAAAGGTCCCACTGAGGCAGCCCAACAAAGAGCTGTGAAAGGATCTCCTCCTCCCATTCAGGCTCTCCTACAAAGGAAGGCAGCAAAGAATGCCCAAGAATAAACAGAGTTGGTAAGCACTGACTGACTACCAGGACCAGCAGAACAATACAGGCACAGGCAAATAAGGAGATTTCTCAAAACTCTCTCCAGAACAAAGATCCTCTGCTACAGGTAGAATAGTCTAAGCACAGATTTATTTTTTTGTTGTTTCCCTCATCACTGTGACTCAAATTCTCATCAAATACCTGAAGGAAAGTGTTGAGGTAGTAAATCTGCAAGTCTGCTAGAAATTGCTTAAGTATTATTTGTGTACATGGAAAAATATAACTAAATTTGTTACTTATATACATGTGTGCATATGTATACACACAGCCCCACCCTCTATATTGCTGAATCCCCACCTATATTGCAGTAGATTCCTATATAAAGAGTGTTTACAGTATACCAAGGAACAGTCAAAGTAATGAAGTAAAGTTGTTCAGAGATGTTCAGCAGCAAGAAATGATGACTACTCGAAGTAGTTAAATTCTATTACCTGGAATAAAATTGCAAACAAAACCTGTTTGTCCTACCTCTTCCTTTTCATTTTTTTCTTTTTCTTTATTAAGTTTAAGTACCTCAAGTAGTTCAGGATTATTTACAATATTTATGCCAAGGAGAATAACCATGAGTTTAACAGAATTAAGACACATGTATGCAGAAAGCATGAATCTTTTCACGCCCTTGAATACTTTGGTACTTTTTACATCACTGACACACTGACTGAGAAGATTAAACCACAAAGCATATAGCAAGAAAACTTGCAAAATTCCCTATATTCCTTCTTCATTTGAAACAAAGGAACAGTGAAAATACACCGCTTCCATTTGATACTGTACATTCCTTGAAAAATAAACTCTCCACAAGAGGGTATAGAGAACTTTGTCAGTATTATCAGTTCCTTGCAATGTTAAAACTTTTCCAAGACCTTTCCAAACTTAACTTTTTCATGTTAAACTAAAAGTCATACCATTTCCAACTCTTTCCTGAGGCTTCCGCAGGGATCTTGCTATGTGGTTCTTGGGTTGTTCTCTAACAGAATGTCGGTGACTACTTAGTGCACTTACAGGAGTTGAAGTTCTTCTCTTTTCTATTTTTTCACCTCTATATGGGGTACTCCTTAGGGCTATGTGTAGAGGAGCATCTACAAAGAGAATAAAGATGGAGTCCAAGATTTAAATAGTCTCAAAATATGTCTACTTGACATTGGTCAACTGACAATTCTAACAGCTTGACCATGGAAAAGCTTTGAAACAGGAGCCAAATTAAAGGATAAAAGTTGTAATGCTTTTGTTGGTTTGGGGTGTTGCTGTTGTTTGGTTTGGTTGTTTTGGTTTTTTTCTTCCACAAAAGAAGGACTGGATGAAAATGCACTCCCCAAAGCTTCTATTCTTCCAGAAACAAAATGCCTTGGAAGAAAAAGGCAAAGAGAAGGAGTTCAGTTAGGCAGATGTAGGTATGGCAACTTCTATTGTTTAAGAAAAAAGGGAAGAGGTGGTCTTGATTTAGAGGAACCACTGCCTGCCCTCAAAAGCATGATTTGAGTAGAGAGACAGAGAAGCTCTACACACCTAAGGAAGGCAGTTTTTAAATATATACCAGTGAATCAACAGTGTTTCAACCAAGAGCAAGAGGATTGCTACCTAAAATTCAGAGATCATGTGATAAAGGAATGGATTCATCACCATTTACTATTTAAGTCAAAAAGTTATCTTCCTAACTACAGCTAGCAACTCCTACTGAGAGACTCCTTTGCATGGACAAGAAGTAAAGCTGATAAAGGCTGAGGCTGCATGGCATGCAGGACTTCCAGGCTTAACAAGACAAGCTTGTTGTCATTTTAGAGGATGTTATCAAGAATCTTGATAACATATAACAATCTTGGAGACCCAGTAGCCAAGCTCACAGATTGCTGACTGATTTTCATGAAGAACACCCAATTCTATCATTGTAAGCATCTCAAAAGTTCTGTGGATATGAAAGGCAACTCCTTCTTGCCTAAAGACTTAGATTCCAGGTGGATATATGTGAGCAGTACCTGAAAATGACCAAAAAGAGAAGGAAAAGGAGTCCAAGAGAGCAGATTAAGTAGAAGAAATGGGATCAGGAACTCTGCCCAAAACAACATAAAGCACATTAAGGCCCTGTCATTAGGGAGCTTTCAGAATCAAATAGATCTCTTCAGGCAAAAGAAACTCCAAGATCCAGAATTCTGAAGGCCATCAGATGACTTCTTCCCTGATCCTCTCATTCTGAAGTTGCTTTAAAACTTGAGGGGGAAGGAGGGGAAAGGAGCTTTTTTTGTAACTCTTTCTGTAACCAAACAGTTACCTTCTACTCATCTGCCACAGAGCTTTAGGAGAGGGCACAACATAAGACAGAAAATAAACCAGCTCTCCACACAAGACTGTCTCATAAAGGTGCATTTTGTCCGGACAGGCAACTCACTGCTGCCTTTCCCTGAGTACTTATTTACCTCAAGAGCTGCAAGACAGTAGAAAGTAGCATCTTTTATCCACAAATATTATCAAAAGTATGCAAAAGTATCAAAACCACGACAGACTCCTTGGTATGCTGTGTGTGCAGTATTCCATGCTGAACAGGACTAACTTCTCCTCTTGCAGGAATAAATATAAAGAGGGTGGGTTTTGCTGCTTTTTTAAAAACACAGGTCTATTTGTGTAGGACTTCCAGGTAACAGAATTTGCTCACTGAGGACTTCCATGATTAGTGGGTTGAACTACCTGAACACCATCAGTTCAGACAGACAAAATTTTTCCCATTGTATACTGGTAGCTGAAAAAGATGAAGGTACTTCACAAACTTCGGAAACATCAGTGTCCTAAACTTTCTCAAATGCTAACTTTATAGCAGTAGAGGGTAAAAAATATTGTACAGAAGCCTTTCTTTCTTGATCTTTCCTGTCTATCATTCTGCTTTAAGTTCCAAAAATATTTACAGAACACCATCTCAGGGAACCACAAAATTCCAACACAACCCAGACAACCTTCATTCAGGCCCCTTAACTTTGCCCTTTCCCACCAGCTTGACACAATTGCATGAGTTAAGATATGAAGAACTCCATGACCACCCTGATAGCACCAGTCAGTCTTTGAAAGAGCACAAGGCACCTGGGCTTCTTGTGGGCTGAGATCTGTTGGCCTGTGTTATCAACAAATATATTTCCTTTTGAAGCATCTTTTTTTTCCACTGATAGAAAAGTCAGAAGGGTCTATGAGACCTTTTGAGCACTGTGAAAATATATTTTATGAGTTGAGACTAAATTTGAGAAGATGAGATTAAAAATTACTCTAAACTTTTGGGGAAGTAAATATTACAATTTTTGCCATGAAGACCCAGCCTTGTAAACCTTTAACATTTGGTGTCCTGTTTCTTCTCAACACAGCATTTCCAAGTGTAATTCAAACAGGCCAGTTTATAAAACTACTCCACAAAAGAACAATTATTTACCATAACAACCACAACCAAGGACTTGCCTTGGGGTATGTAAGCCCCTGCAGAGTGTGCCACCTGCTTCCACCCTGAGCCACCCTTCACTCCCCAGAGGCCACCTCCTCCTCTGCCTCCTCCCACTCCCAGGAACTCAAGGCAGAGTTTCAAGAAAGGACAACACAGAGCACTCACTACACCACATGTCCCTGGGGAATAGCTTCTGCTTCTCTCCGTGCTCCAACTTCTCTTGCAGGCCCCTTGTCCCTGTAGGCTCTCTCCTGAGACCAGCAGGCACCCAGAGAACTGCACTGGGAGTGTAGGGAACAGCAGAACTGCACTCAGAGACTCTGCAGAAGAGACTCCAATCCATTTCCTTAAAGCTGCCTATGGAGGTCCCAGGAAGATGCCTGCACCTATTTTAGAGATCCCTAGGTGGGAGATAGGTGGCATCTAAGATACAGCTTCCAGACATTCCTGATGATGCCCATCTCAAATATTAGTGCCCTTTAATACATCTATGATTCAGAATGTCCATCAGGATTATCCAGTTCTCTACAAACACCACAAATCCCTAATGACATCCAGGGCACTGAACACTTTCACTGTTCTTGAAGGGGGATGTTGGAATTAAACACCAGTAGATTAATTTACAGCTCAGATGATGCTAGATGACCAAATGCATGGGTTTCTTCTGATGTACCTTCTATAGACTCCTCAGGAGGTACAGTTTTTCTACAGTCCCTGAACTACAGAAACAGAAGATATGTTCATAACAAATAAACAAGCTTGCAGATAAACTGCTCACAGCCTTCTTCCACAAAGCTCTTTCAGGTTTCTCTCCTGTAAGCCTGGGAGAAGTATCCTTTTCCATAAAAAAACAGGTGATTCAGAAGCACTGAAAGATCTTCAAAACAAATATAGACCTGAGGTATAAAACTACCTCAACTTTGCAGAAACCACAAGGACAGAGCCTCAAGAGAACTTAAGACATAAGCATGTCTGAACTCCATGACAAAGCACTAGATTCCTGCCCAATGGATCACAAAAGATGACAGACCTCAGCTAAGATGATTTGGCTTTCCCAGGAAGCAGAGACTGAATTCCCAAGTGGTATGAAACAGACAATATTCACCATCCACAGCTGTGAGATCGTTTGCTGAAAATATCGACCGTCATTTTCAAGAACTAGAAGACCACACATCACCTGGGCTTACAGCTGAAGTGTTTCACACAGCCTTCCTTCACAAACTACGTGCAGTATCCCAAGAGAAGCCACAAAGCTGATCAGCAGCTCTGCAGAACACAGAGGGTGTTACTGGAGCCCTCCACCTGCTGTCACCCATTCACATTCCACTGCCTGGCAAAGAGGCATCCATCAGCCACTACTCAGGGGAAACAGGAAATCCACCAAAGGAAAAGGATCACCCAGAGAACCCCCAAGTGACATCCCAAAGGTTCACATGGTAACATCTATCAGCTGACAATGGGATGCCTCACATGTTTAAGCTATCACAGCAAGTTTGCCAACCTGTTCCCCTGGTTGGCTGGCAAATGCCTGGTTTGGATCTCATCAGCAGCACAGGTAAAGATGAGATCCCACTGCTCTTTACACAGAGCCCTGGAATGGAGACACTTGTGCATTAACACGACATCATGCACCTAACTTTGAGCAACGGAAAAAGAGGATTTTCTACTGAGGTCACATATAAAAATTCAAACCTACTGACTAAATGCATGGGTTTCTTTTGGAGTACCTTCTCGGGGGTCCTCAGGAGGGACAGATTTACAACACTCCCTGAACAACAAATTGCAGGTCTTGTGATTTTTTTCCTCCCCCTTTGTCACACTCAGGCTGCTATTACATACCCACACACCAACAGTGCAGCCTAACACTGCACGGTGGGTTTGATGTCTCAAACCCAGGTTTAAACATCCATCAGAGCAAGAGTCCTCAGAGAAAGGAACCATGCCCTGGGAGCAGAAGGCTATAGAATCACAGAATGGTTTGGGTTGGAAGGCACCTTAAAGATCATCAAGATTCAACTCCTCTGCATGGGCAGGGACACTTCCCACCAGCCCAGGCTGCACAAAGCCCCATCCAACCTGGCCTGAAACACTTCCAGGGAGTGGGTATCAACAACCACCCCAGCCAATCTATTCCAGTATCTTACCGTAAAGAAGTTTTTCCTAATACCTGATCCAAATCTCCCCTCTTTTGTTCTAAAACCACCACCCCTTGTCCTCTCACTACCCACCCCTCCCCACCTTTCCTTCAGGCACTGGAAGGTGCTCTAAGCTCTCCCCATTGCAGCCTTCTCTTCTCCAGACTGAACACCCCCAACTCTCAGCCTGGCTCCAGAGCTGCTCCAGCCCTCCCAGCATCTTTGTGTCCCTTCTCTGGACCCTCCCCACCAGGTCTGTACCTTTCCTGTGCTGGGGGCTCCAAACCTGTGCACAGTACTGCAGCTGTGGTCTCACAAGAGCAGACCAGGGAGGCAGAATCACCTAACCTGCCCTGACAGCCACACTTCTTTTGAAGCAACTGATGAAGTCCCTGCCAGTGCAGCAGCCATGCTGTGGGCAGCAAGAAGTCTGCCAGCACAACTGGGGGGTTTTTAAGAACATCAAGAAAAACCAAACACCTTAGTGAAGCTTTTGTTAGCACTTCCCTGCACACATGTATCAATTTCCCTACTTGTTCACATCTAATGAGGTTAGAATATCCTAATAAATCTTCAGCACATCTCAGTTTCCAGATAGAGAATGATGACAAGTGGTGTTCCTAAGGATCCACCCTGGGACCAGTCCTGTATAAAATCCTCATCAATGGCACTGACAGTGGGATGACTGCACCCTCAGATGACACCAAGTGAAATAGTGTGGTTCACATGTCTGAAGGACAGGATGCCACTCAAAGGGACCTGGACAAGCTCAAGAGATGAACCCCTGTGAATCTTATGAGGTTCAACAAGGCCAAGTGGCAGGTTCTGCACATGGGTCAGGGCAAACCATGGTTATCAATCCAGGCTGGGGAATGAGGGACTGAGAGCAGCCCTGAGGAGAAGGACTTGGGGTACTGGTGGCTGAAAAGCTTGAGAGGGCAATGTGTGCTTGCAACAGAGAAGGCCAACTGCATCCTGAGCAGCATCAGAAGCAGCATGACCAGCAGGTCAAAGGAGATGATCCTCTTCTCTGCTCTGGTGACATCCTCCTGCAGTGCTGTGTCCAGTTCTGGGGTCCTCAGCACAGAAAAGACATGGACACATTGGAACAGGTACAGAGACAGCCATAAAATGGTCAGGGGTCTGGAGGAGCTCTGTGATGGGGAAAGGCAGAAAGAGTTGAAGTTGTTCAGCCTAGAGAAACAGAGCTCCAGGGAGACCTTAGGGACTTGTGGCTACAGGACAAGGGATGATGGTTTTAAACCTGATATAAGCAGGAGATTTGAATGAGGTAGAAGAAAGAAAGTTATTACAATGAGGGTGCTGAAACACTGGCCCAGGTTGCCCAGAGAGGTGGGAGATGGCCCATCCTTGGAACCATTCCAGGGAAGGTTTGACAGGGCTCTAAGCAGTGTCATCTAGCTGAGGATGTCCCAATACAAGGACTAGATGACCTTTAGCAGTCCCAACCCAAACTATTCCATAATTCCATAAATACAGAGCCTCTCCAGGGTATGAGGTGCATCAGCTGTGCAAGCAAAGAAGTCTGCACAAACTGACTTTCACATTTCAGAAAAATCGAAAAATTTGCCACTGCAAAAATAAGATTTCCTTCCTAGAGACAGGACATCAGTTCTGTATTAGCCTTTCCAGCTCATTCAAGTTTTGAAGACAAAGCCAACTGGCACAACTTACATTTCAGATATTGGAGCTGCAGCCGAGTCTCCACTTTAGTGAAAAGTAATTATACTGAACTGCTCCTTCCTGCATCCCACAGCAGCCACTGAAGGCCACCTATAATTGTCTTATTTTCTACGTGATGAAATTTTTAATTTTAAGCACTACAAGGAAAAGGTTATCCTACTGTTGTGAACAGTGCATAATTGCCTACAACTTTAGGAAGAATAACTGTTCTCATTTAAAATCTAGCCAACAGTCCACCCCACTTTTTTTTTATAATTGTGTGTAGTAAGAACAGTAAGGAATCCCAAAATACAAAAATAAAGCTCATGAGGTTTACTTAAGTAACACTTAAGTGTGATAAAGCTTCTAAAGCAAGAGTATCTTCAAGCTTATGGAGTCACAAGACTCACAGTTCCAAAAATCTGTTCTGTAAGAGATCACCGTTTCTTAAAAATGTCTAATACACTGAAGTGTAAGAAAAGGACATTTGCTCCATCAGGTAAATGATTTACTGTTAGCTGTCAACAGGAGAATGTTTGCTCACAAAAGGATGGTAAAGATTAAAATTAAACCCACCATGTACCATACTTAATTATGTATTCAGATGCCTTCACACTCACTAAGCAGTTCATCCTGAAGAACCCTTTTAAAAGATGACATAAAAGTGTTCAGTGGAGGTGGAGAAAGTGCTGCTAAGCAGGCTATCTTCTTATACATACCATTAAGAACAGAAGAGATGCTTGCAAAAAGCCCAGAACTCAAAATGCAACAGTATGAGCTCAGAAACCCCATTAGCTTTACTTTAGATTGTGTTGTACCCCCCCAAACAATAAGCATCAAGAGCACAGTGATTTAAAAACCAAATGGCACTTATTATCAGACCCACGATATAACTGTGGTAAAATGTCATTATTTTCTTCATCAAGAAAAACCTTACTGGAGGTCCACAACAGCAGGTTTTGACAGCGAAGGTGACTTCAGAACTTCACAGATGGCTTCCATCTCCATGCACTTTTCAACAGCTGTCAGCACAATCCAGGGGCAACTTGCAGGGATTTGCTATGAGGCACATCATCAAAATTACCCAGGCTAAAAGTACCCATCCACAAACAGGCAATGTAAGAGATGGGGGCTTCAAATGAGCAAATATGGTTACGTCTCAATACCTTGAAGAATCTCATCCTAGTGTGCTTAAAAAAAAAAAATCTTCCTCTACTTAAGTAAATCTGATGTCTTTGCATTGTTTAAAGTTACAAAAGCATTTAGGGTATATAAGTTTAAGTGCAGTAGTTCCGTGTAGTATGTGTGGTACATTAAGTTACACTAATCTTCTTAGGGAAGAAGCAATAGCACCCCAAATGAAGAAATATTTGCTGGACACATTAGGAAAAGCAGATGTGAAGCAATGAAACTCCAGATATATTCTGCTGTGGTGAGCTGTAGCTCAGTGAACAACTTGGAAGACTTTGGAATTCTTAAATAAACAGAATATTAATGAAAGATCAAATGCAAAACCACCAGGGAATTCAGCAGAGAGAAAGCTGGATTTTATAAAATAATAGACTCAAAAAAAAAAAGCTGTGACAATTTTTTTGACCTGCAGAACAAAGAGTGCCCAATGTTCAGATGGATTCCCAGCAGCAGCGCTGCAGTTCACAACCAGCCCTACTCTGATGTTACACAAGCCACAAGGAAGAAAGTGCTTCAGAGAACCAGATGGTGAAGCAGAAGACAACTCTCAAGACTGTGAAGCAGCTGAAACTTTATAATTTATTTTCTTCCCATGAAGTTTTTATACCTTACCACTATTCACCAGTTGTATGAGGATCTTGTACAGATGTAGCAACTGCATTTGTTAAATACTAGGGCTCTTTTTCCCATGGGTCCAGCAATGAGAACTGTAAATACTACAGAAGGTGGTACTGGATTAGTAGTTCAGTACACTCCTGAGGTCAGACCATGAAATGTAAAGACCAAGTAAGAAATAGCAAGGAACTGTAATTAGCCAGACTGTTCCTGAATGCAGAAAAGGAATAGGAGATTTCAAACAATACCATTTAGATATTTGTCAAGCCATGAGAAAAAAAAGTACCAGAAACTTGAGAGAATTGAAAAGAGAACAAAGATTTAATACGCAAGTGAATTGTTACAAAGAAGAGGAGAAGCTGTGTAGTCAGTTCACTACAGAACATGATCTATTATTTCTAGGTGAGGGAATTTCTTCAGTTTTACCTTCTCTAAAAAAAAAATGTTTACACATACTATGCTTCTTCTCTACAAAGAAATATGCTAAGATGAAGCCCTAAGGACAATTCTTCAGCCCGGAAGGAAATCAGTTTCTGGTCTTTCCCCCCTGCCCTGTTGGCTGCTGTTTTAAACAAAACAAAATGAAACAAACAAAAAAAATCACACACAAAAAAAGAGATCATCAACATACTTACACAATGAACCAGTTGTGGTCCGTCCTCTTTTTGACCTTTCTTGATTAGCTTTTTCAGAAGCCAAAGAAGCTCTGGTTTGAATATTTCTTTTTACAGGGTTCTGCTGTGATTCTGCAGCCTTCTCCACTCCATGAAAGTATTTCATGTGATAATGCAATAACTTGGCTTTGCGGAAGAATTTTGAACAGTCCAAGAACTTGCATCTAAACTTGTGCTCTTGACCAACAGTTGCAGCTTTTTTTGATGCAAGAAAATCTGTTCTCCTACAAGGTTTTGTTACTGTAAGAACAAACAGATAAATTCCCCCATGCATTCGCTATATTTATCAAATGGTTTCCTGAATTTCAAACACAAAAAAGTTGAGAAATGGGCATGCATTCAAACATGTTAGATATGGAATGTTAAACTTTTAATGCTGTATCTGACTTTAAGATCAAAAGCTTCAGAGGAAAAAAGCTCTGCCCTGCCATGCTCTTAAAAATTGGTTGTCATGACAGCAGTATTGTTATGAATGAGGTTACTGTCAAATGACATTTTGCTTCCTTGAATTCCTTGCCTAACAGCTAATACCACTGCATGCAGTGCTGCCAGAGACACAGACAGAATTACACACAGACTGTGTATTTTAGTCAGAACACTAATACACATGCAGCATAAAAAAAAAAACCCTCACCAACTAGGGGACAATGGAAAGGAGGTGTCATTTCTACAGAACAGCTTCCAAATATACTTTTGCCACTTGTTTTGCCAGTACTAAAATACAATTTCCACATCTACAAGTATTTTCAAACATGGAGGAGGAAGTGTTTAAAGCAAAAACCCAGACAGTGATGTGAAACTGAAGATATGCAGCACATGAATGAAAATGAAGACATCTTATTAGAAGTAGTTGCAAACAAGGAACACAAAAGGACCCAGAAGCATTACTAACAAGAATAAGACCTTCCAAAAAATGCACATATGTAGGAAGGTACAGCATGGGAGTGCTAAAGGTAATGCCAACACTATCTTGATGTAAGAACACAGGACAGCTTGGTGAGAATTTTTTAGCATGTAGCAACAAAAATGGTGTTACTGAGCTGCACAGTTAAAGGTTATGTCATGGTGAAGAAAAGCACTCTAAATAGCTGTACATGAAGCATCATCAGTTTTTCAGTACTGTGTTATGACAAGGAAACAAAACTTTAAAGTTATTTCTAGAGAAAAAAACAGTAGTACTACAGAGGCTGATGTACAGGGCAGGATTAAGAAATCATACATACATCAGACCAGCTAAAAGAAAGACTTAAGTGAATTTTGAGAATAGTAAAAATTATTACTTTTGGATGTTTCACAAAAACAATGACAAGGAGAAAGAAAGTGATTTTGGTGTAACCAGGTTAAGAACATCCTGAGAGGGATGCTGCTTCAAGCAATTCTGGTAATAAGACAACAACAAAACCAGGTAGCCAGATCATGCTTGGGGAAGACAAAAGTTTGCCAACATCAAAATTGAAACAAACCACACACCATCAAAAGCTGCATTCATAAAGAATGCAAAATATTTCAGGAATGGTCAGTGAAACAGCCAGTGGGCTTAGTGAAAGCAAGTCCAGGAAGTGTCTTCTGACTATAAAGCTAAACCCCAGCATTCAGGACAATGAAAGAGAGCTTGCTTCTATTAAATAACTAAGATGAAGATGGGAAAATTTAATTGCAGCAGAAGGGGCAATAGGGTCTCTGAAGACTTAGCCAAAAAATATTAAAGAAGACAAGGGAAGCTACTATACTATCACACAACTGTCATGATGAGGCCCTGTAGTCAGGCCCAAAGCACTTCCCCTACGCTGAGATGGACAAACTCTAGAGGAGACAAAGGGAATGCCTTCCAACTGCTCAGCCAGGAGCTGGAAGGGGCACTGAGGATGCCTGAGCTGAAGTTTGGAGACAGAGGTAGCAAAGACACAGGGTGAAGGGAAGGAAAGCAGACAAAAACTTTCTGAAAAAGACAAAAGGAGTAAATTCAGAGTAATAAAACCACAATCTTCCACACTTTGGAACAAAAGTTTAAACTATTACCATCACCACCACACTTGGGGACATTTTTCTTCTTTATCAGGAAGACAATAGAGCTCCTGCTGCCAGGGCCACTGCTGCCCATCCCCACCACCCAGAGTCCCTGAAGCTGCAGCCTCAGACCTGGCTCTGGAGCCAACTCATTGCACCAACACCAGGAGTGAACTTGCCTCTTTACATGTACATGTGACTTTTGCTCACAATGCATGATACTGAAACTGTTTTCTACAGAGAGAAACTTTTGCTGTAACAGCCTCAGATTTTTCAACTTTGGCAGGCATTTTCTCTGAGGACAGAGGAAAGTTAATGTTATACCTACCACCTGTTATTTCTTCCACATTTAGAACCAAAATTAAAATTCCTCCCCTGGCACACAATTAGCCACTACAATATTAAGCACAAAGACTCAAGGCCAAACAAGAATCTCACTTCATTTTCACTACAGAGAAAAAACCCTAAGCCTTCAAGCCAGCAATGCCTCAGCATTCCTGTTGAGCAGTTAGCCAAGGTTCAAGCTATGACCACCTCTAGTCAAAGTGTGAAGCTTCTGAGTCCACAAGTTTTTTCCCCACCACCACCATTTCTTAGTTTCAATTGACTCCTGCTGGGACAGGAACAACTGGGAGCAGCACAGTATCTCCACTCCAGGTCTGCCATCCTGAGGCATCTTCTGATGTGTCAGTAAGCCAATAGTGCACAGAACATGTAGCAGCTTCTCACAAATAAAGTTGGTCTTGTCTGGCCAGGAGCAGATCTAACCATCAGACTTTCACACACAACTGCCTGTTAAACTGACAAGACTTCTAGTTCCTATTGTCTGGTCTCCACAGAAATCCTAAGTGAAGGAAATTATTCTTTCAGCTGCTGTTAAACTGAATCAAGTCTCTCTAAAACATATGTTCTCCGGTACTTCCATTTGAATTATTTTCAGTATTATTGTTTGTTATCATTACATGTCTTCAAGGGCAAATGCAAATTTTATGTACCCTGGGAGTTTCTGGACAGTGATAACAGAAACTCCTCTCCCTCACTTCCATCTATTCACACAGATGTGAAGCTGACCTATGGGGTTTCATGTTACTGGTGCAGCAGAGTCAGTCTCAGAATTCTAAAGCATATTTTTGGAGCCAATGCTTGCTTGAGAATATATCTGTTCTCTTACTATTCCACATTTTAAATACAGCCTTCTGCTCAGCCCAGCTGACAATCTTTACACTGTGTTTCAGATCACTTTACCCCACTGGGCTCGATTCCTCATTAATTGCCTATTTCTTTGGGCTTATTTATTCTGAAATCTTGTGTTGTTTTTCTTGAGCTCACTGAAGTGTTCCTGTTCTCCATTCTGGCAGCCAAACTGTTTTCAAAAACCTGTCTTTCAAGATCCTAGGTGTGAAACCAAGAACATTTTTCCTAAATGCTCTTCTCAAACTAATTTACACATCCAAGCATTGCCAGTGTGTCCAGAAAACACTCAGCTACATAAAGCAGATGCTTGGTGTAGCAGATCCAACATCACTAATCATTCATTACATGCTCAGAAAAATAGGATTTTTGAGCCTGAAACATTACTTGACATTGGAAGAACTACTCAAAGACAGTATTCCATCCCATCCTCCACTCACCATTTTCTCCCTATGCTGGCAACTAAATTTGTAACAATAAAACCAGAGAGATCTATACTGCACAGAAGAGCTTTTAAGTGTGCAGTGCACTGCTGTGCAAACCATGACATACCTTTGGAGGGGACCAGCAGCTGGGTGGGTGCTTTACCTGGACTTTGAGGTGTAAATGAAACTCTATCCAGATCCTGGTGTCTAGATGTAAGAAAGTTTCATAAGAGAGCACAGCAGGATGGACTTCCTTATGTACTGAATTGTCAGACTTAAAAAACAACAACTTTTACACTACCTTGGAGAAATCAAAGCCTACCTAGGGAAGCTGCAGGGTGCACAGCTGCTCTCTCAAACTGGATGCAAAGATACTATGCTTCTCCTTAACTGAAATCCAAAGCTAAAAGTGACAAAATTAGAAAAACACATGGTAAGTATAAGGCAAATAGCAACCCTGACTCATGCCTATGCAAATAAAAGAGTTCTGGGAAGTACAACTATGGGCACAAAAGCAGAGCTGTGCAAAGCAAAGGCAGCTCACTTTTAAAGTAAAAATATTTGCAAAAGCCACACAAACAGCTGTAGAGTACTCCTCTTTTCACATACATGAAACACAAGTTTTAACTGGTTGTAAAAATTTGCCAGACTGTCACCCAATTTTCTGAAAGACAACTTGATTTAGGTACATCCTAGTCACCAATTCTGTTCTCTGTAAATTAGAGGAGCTGAATAAAAACCCCATCAGAGTAGGATTTTATCCTCTAGTACATGCTGATTAATCAGAATTTTGCTCAGAATTTTTAAAGAGGTACTTCAGTTTTGACAAGCAATGCCATGCTGCCCTTTCAGAAGGCAGTACAGATGTATGCTTTAAAACACAGCAATATAAAAAGTCCAGACTGTATTTGCTGTTAGAAATGTCTGCAACTACTACAAATCTGAATCATCTACCAACTAGTGACTGAGAACACACTCTTTAAAAAGAGCTTTTGTCCTTCAAAATTCCTGATACTCATTTGCTAAGAAAATCATGACCTTCCTGTACATCATGCAAGTTAAAACTAGTACTACCAGGGTGCACCACTCACCCATGCCCAAACACCACCAACACAACACACTGAAGAAAATTAAGGTTATTAATTTATTGTTTTGTAGTGTCTTCCTAGAGGAGGAGAATGAATTCCCATTAAGTGAGGAGAAGTAAAGGCTACAGACAAAAACATTTTGCACTGGGTTACAGTGTGGCACTCATTTCACCTCTGAGAAGTTAATCTTGTCCTAGATTCCTATGCTTTAATTTGTGGAAATCTTACAGAGAAATACCCCTCTTTTCCCATCACCACCTACCCTGACAATATACTTCTCTGCTCCCCAAACCCAAAATCTCTTTAATGCACACAGCAGTCTAAGAACATCCTGACATACAATTGTAAGTACCTGGAGAGACACCTGCCTGTTCCCTTGGCATTTACCTATCAAATCCAGCTTTCAGCCTCCAATTCCAGTTGGTTTTAGGACAGTTTGCTCAGAGTCTTTCCAACTGCCCCTGCCAAGGTGCAGGGAGCCAACGGTGATTTTCCAAGACATTTTTAGATACCTCTCAGGCTGCTGCACACAAGTTACTCTCATGTCCAAGCCCCAGCATTCCTGCTCCCCGTTGGGCAGAGCATTGGCACCAAGGAGCAGAATCCCACCAGAACCAGGTACACAAACCCACTTTCACTGCACAAGATGTACCTATGTGGCATCGATGGATTTTAAAACTCTACTATCAACACACCACTCCTGAATAAAGTTTTTAATGCTGGTTAAGTATGGAAATGTTAATTTTTGTACTTGGATTCCAGGTGACAGCATTTACCCTGTACAGCTCTTATTCTCCACCCTTAAATTTTTTCCAATAAAAACACCTATTGATACCTGGATGTCCACTCAGGTGTATGTCTGGCATATGTTACATGAGATGGCTTTAATTATGTGAAACAAAATCCATGCTCAGAAGTGGGGATTTTCAGACACCACCACAGTGCTGAACTTCAGGTCAGAACTCAGCAAGGACATATTCCTGAATGAGCTTTAATCCAGGAGAGAAGTGTCACTGTCAGGAGTGCACAAGCTACACACCAGAGGCTTTGGGGAGGTAAGTGAACCAAGTCATGTTCCCACAGCATGTATCCCATTAAGTGAGCTCAGGAGAAGCCCAGATCCCACAGGCCACACCAGTATAAGTGACAGCACACATGTAGGTATTACACATTCAGATGGAATTCTTCCCATTTGAAGCCTAATTGAAAAATGCTCAGCAATACATCCATTAGGAAGCCAGAGGGAATCAGTAATAGTAATAATGGCAAAAGACATCCAAAGGGATCAGTTTTTCTGAACTCCCAATGGCAGCTGCACACCAGCATTCCTCTGGTGACCTGCCTGCTGCCAAAATTATGCTTCCCAAATGCTGAGAAATAGTGCCTTATAAATACCAGGTGTACACGTGTATCCCTCTCCCCACTTCCTCCCTTACAATTCACAGCATCTCACCCCAACACCTATCATACAAGTTCAAGGTGATAAAACAAGGCAACTGTAAACTAAAATTAATGAACTTCAGCAGAATGCAAGTAGTGGGGAAAAAATCTGCTGGTATTAAAATAACTCAAATGTGCCATTCATTTTTCTGAAGTTCTATCATGGCAGGATGAGAGATGTCCTCATCAGCAACAAATACACAGAAAAATATCAGTTTTACACAATCAGGCCTATTCTTTCTGTCTCTGTTCTTCCATAATCACTGCAAGTTGTTTGCTGCAACCTCAACACAAACTGCTGACTATGCATGAGCTCTCACTGCATTACAGCCCTGAAATCACCTCCCCAGACTTCTTCTGAAAGCCTTCTCTGAAGATGGCTATGCAGGTGCAACACCTCAGTTACACACCAGTAAAAAAACAAACAAACAAAAATAAAACAAAAAAAACCCCACCACGCAAGACTTTGTTCTATAGCTACTTAAAACCAAGACACTGAAACACCCTGGACAACTTTGCATCCTAAGGGAGTACTGAAGGTAAAAAACAGATGCCTTTGCAGGAGACGTTTTTTTAAAAATAGTATTTGACCACTAATACCAAAGCTTTGCAATTACACACATTACAATATAAGGAAAAATATTCCCTATTTCTGAGACTATTTCATGCCTACTTCTGCATTACAAAGGCATTTTTTACATAGGCAATGGTAGCAAATGACTTCTAAGTACTTCTACTGCCTACTAAGTAACTGTTTTGAAGAACATCTGCTAACAGTATGGAAAAACTGTGTTAGTCTGTTCTTTCAAAAAGCTGAGGTTTAACATTCTACAAATTCTCAGACCTTGTGAAAGTTGTGGTTTGGCAGTGAGTCCCTCCAAAAGTTGACAGAAAAGGCATCATCTTGAAAATGCTGCACTTCAAACTGAAAATTAGGAGGAATTTATAAAATGAAAGCTTAAGTGGCCATCAGCTAAAACACACTTTGGGAGGAGCAGTAAATTTGTTATGCAAGATAACTGGAGTTAAAAGAACATTTTAACATTTTAACTGGAGTTAAAAAACATTTTATAATGTCATTTTCCTACATAAAGCATGTCCAAAAGGTGACTGAATCCAATGTAGTGGAAAGCCTTGCCATACCCTCTCTGAATATTTTCAGACAGTGTAAAATTTTTTTTCTGTTTTCAAAACTGCTAAAATCTGCTGTATCTCTTAGAAGAGCCATGCAAACCCTAAACACTTCACCTCAGAGCAATCCAGTTCACTGTACCTGTCTGGAGCCATGCCTGTACCTGCTCCTCTACCTCACATCCCTCAGGCTGCAGTCACACCAACCACCACTCCTGATCCTTGCCTGAAGCACAAGATTCCAACAGGATCAAGAAGCATCACTGCTTTTTAGCATTTCTTTGCACTCATGATAATGCACTATAATTACCCAGAGGAAGTTTTCAACTCTAAAGTTTAAATGTACATTAAATTGGTTCTACCTGCTACAAGGTGGTGAGGGACAAATTCAAAAGTACTGGAAGAAACAACATTTTACTTCCCTCTTTTGCTTCAGACTTGCAGGCAGGCTGCCACAGCAGCTCTTCCCCTCAGAGCTAGTACAGAGTAACAGCATTTCCTTGCTATCAAGGAAACTGATGTTCTGTTCAGGTACAGCAACCCAACAGTGGTAGTGCCTTCATGAGCCAAAACAGCTCAGCAGTTAAAAAAAAGTTAGACCCAAAAGTATTTTACAGACTGAACAGGACACAGCTGCCCAACTCACAAAACCAATCTGCAGCCACTCAGTGTCTTCTGACCTCACTGCCAGATGTAGGGAAGGGGAGGCACAGCCCTGACACACAGCAACCAACAGGATTCTGAACACATCAGTTAGAACACAGGTGGATATATCATCAGCCTGGTTAGGAAGGAGCACAAGGTCAAAAGAGCTCTTATTTTTATATAGTAAAAGACTATTTTCATATCAAAGCTGAGCAAAAGAAAGAGGTGAATTCCTCCCTGCACTGCAGGTGCACATCAGTGGCAAAGGGTGAGGACATTTCACTTGTACAGTTACACCAGAGAGGGGGAAGGGGACAACAGCAAGCAAGAGGGAAAATCTGGAATAACCAAACAGGATGAAAGACTGCACAATCAAATTACTGTAAATCCCTCTAAATGCTATGTTCCACTCCAAATTAAGCTTGTTTGATAGAGCATAAATAGGGAATTTGTAGTTCAAGTTCCTCCAGTTAGCTGAAGGTCTGAGTATGAAAGTTATGGGAAGTAATCACAGAGAGCACTATGCCTTGGTTTTGTCTGCTACCTGTATAATAAGTTTTAATCTGAAAAGGCAAGCTAACTAAGAGAAAATAGAACATATACATTATTAAGACACTGAAATGTTTGAACTATTTCATAAATTTGCACTAAAGCCTCCATGTAGTCTAGGGCCTAAGTAGAACAGAAGCCAAAACATAAGGATATAGAAACACACAATCAGGATTCCCAAACATCAAGGCCACCACATACCCACAGCACAGAAATTACAAACAAACCTGACCTTTTAAGATGTTAGTCTCACTTAACCCAGAATTACAAACATTGAATTATAACCTGAAAACACGCATTTGTTAAATTCATTGTTCACATGCTAAAAATACCATGCTCAGTCATTTTAAAATTAAAATTTCCAATTTTTGGAAGATTGCTGTCCATCTCCAAAGTGTAAGAGCAAAACTGAAGCCCATAGAGAATAAAAATATCAATTTTCCCTCATAGTTAACACTGCAAGAATGCACAATTCTTGTTAGTGACACTCATACAAATACGTAACATCTGACATCAGTTTCCTCAAGAAAAGCATCAATACTAAATATTAAATCAAAACTTGAACCTGTAGCAGCAGAAGGTTCTTGAGTTCTGACAGTAACAGAGGAAGACTCAGCATCTTCAACTTTTTCTTCCTGTAAACTGGCATCTGTACTGAGTGCTGTGCTATGGGATGTGTTTCCAGGAGATCCGTGTTCACTGAAACTTTGGTCAGATTCGACAGGAATTCCTAACTGGACTAGAATGGAGGAAAATTTTCATTAAGTAAAATGCACACAAAAGCATATGCCAAAACACTGATGTGCCTTTATTATGGCATTACAGTGGAGACAAATACCCATTCATGCTCAGACTGCTTGCTGTTGCATTAACACAAAAGGAAGGTTTTAAAATACAACTACTTGTAACAAACTTTTAAATTTAGAGCTGCTTAGAGAGGTGGTCTTCCTTTAAAACAAAACAGAATACATAAAAAAAAACCCACAGCAAAACCAACCAAAAACCAACCAAACAAAAAAAACCCAAACAACCACAACATTCCCTTTAAGTTGTTTATTTTACAACCTTTTGCAGTATCAATTATCCCTCTACTAGAAGAAAGGGATACAAATGGGAGAGGGAAGCAAAAGCAATCAGGGCAGCAAAGAGAGATGGAAGATTTCCTTTAAGTTTTCTCTGCACTGATGGTGAAATAGGGTATTAATCACAGATATAGAGCCTGGAGGTTACAGAAGTGAAAATACAGTGCCTGCAATAACTGTTATTGCCATGCCACCCCAAAACCAGGAAGTTGGATTACTTACCCTTCTCAGATTCCTTTTGGTTTGATACTGCATCTTTCAAAGGCTGAATTTCTGCTGAAGCTGTGACATGATCTGTACTTAAAATCTCATGGCTGATACTAGATGAGAGTCTTGAAGATCGTCTCCTGATCTGGTCTCTTTCAGGGTTATCTGAAGAGTTCTTCAGTTTTTCCTGAGCTGAAACAGATAAATGTAATGGTACCATGCAGTTACAGGATTACTGAGTAGGTCACATGCAGCCTCCCTGTGACAGCCTGAAAGTGTGGGGGTTAAGGACTGAGGTTAACAGCCAATGCCAAACAACCCTGGTGATTAGACCTCTCTATAAATGCTACTCACATTTACCAGTTATAAATAAGCATAACAATAGAGCAAAAGACTATCTTACAGGCATCTCAACATCTTTAGTAAGATTTCAAGAATGAATACAGATCAATATCTGAGTAGCAAGTATTGCCTTAAACAGCAACTGTCCCACAGACATAATTAATAGCAGGAGTCAGACGAGAGAATTCAGACATAAAAAAACTTCAACCCTAAGCTGCACAACCTATGTTCCCTGCAGTTTTAAGACTTTGTGGTCCAAAGGAAGAGAAAGAGAGCCTTCTTCAGATCTTTACCTTCTTCTTCATGATACTACTATAGAGAATGTATTTCCTTTCCCATCAACACACTCAAGTTCTTCAACATCACTATACAGCATACCATGATGAAGCAGGAGCTGTTAGTGATGTTAATATTTATCTAGTAGTTAAGTTTCTTTGCTAAGAAAAGATGGAGGTAGATCCTCCATCTAGCAAGTAAGGAGTTTCTACAACTAGCAAAAGACTTTTATAACCTACTCTAAATTGGAGGCAATATAATCACTGCCCCCCCCTATGCCTATGAACTTCCAGGTTGTGACTCCTTTATCCAAACCCAGCTTCCAAGATTTAGGAGGGATTTTCAGCATGATGATCCTACATGTGAGAGACCAATATAAAAATACCCAGGAGCTGCAGTTCAGTCATTTTGTGACTCACAGCTCAGTTAATACTCAGACTATTTTCACCCCCTCCCTCCACTTAAGCTTCAAGAACTTACACATACCAGCAGTGTTACAGTTAACTACCAAAAAATACTCACACAAGTTTTTTTCAATCCTGGGACGCTTTGGTGGAATTTCACCTCCTTTAGGTATTTTCCGACGTCTCAACTCCAAGGTTATGGGCTGCAGTGTCTGAGAACTTGGCTCTACATATTTGGAGAACAAAAACTGACTGGACATGAAGCTGCAAAACTTAAAAACAAATTCCCAAGCCTGCCAACTGAAAATACTAACCTTGCATAAATTTCCCCTGGCTTGCCAAAGCCTACATATTAGCATTAAATCTGATTGCAGATTATAATAACTGAAGACCTGCCCAAACCTCACCTCTGACCAAACCACTGAAACTCCAAACCTGACGAGCAAGTATGCTCCCAGCTGTCCTAACCAAGCCCCAATAAAACGATTTGAAATTTTTTCCAGATGTTCCTAGAGACTTAATCTGTGAGACAACAAGATCCTGTTGATTCCTTTATTAAGTTTAGAAGTGTTCCAATACATGGCCTAAAGATCTCAGTGCAGACATACCCGTTGGAGGTGTTATGGGCGGTCTTCCGCGTTTCCGTTTCGTTTCTTTTGCGTTTTCCTGTGGACTCTTTACGTTGTCATTCTCTGGCTTCTTCTCAATTTGTGTATCTACTGAATATTCCATATCATTCTCTGATATATTCTCCTTATCTTCTTTTCCATTCTTAGATATATTCTTTTCTGAGACCTTGCCTTTTTCTGAGATGACTATCAATTTTCCTTCTTTGTCAGGTTGCTTAACTCTTTTCTCAGTCTTTAATGTCTTTTCATCCTTGTCTTTCTTTGCATTACCTGCTGCTTTCCTCTGTTCTTTAAATTTCTCCCGCTTTTCAGGAGATGACGGAATTTCATCACCTCTTTCCTTAGGCTTGGCATTACCCACGATATTCTAGAATACAGAAAACAACATGAAAATTTAACTTACTGCAACCTGAAAGCCCTCCCTGCCTCTATTTAGCAGACTTGCAACTTCGTCCAATTTTTCAAAGGATAAAAGCTCATACAATACTGCAACCCACAGATTAAAACTCGGAGACACTTGAACTGTTCAGCTGCTCAAGGATGCAGGCAGCACAGGACAGCACAACAGATTCTCTCTTTTCACAGCTCAGTGCCATGACATTTTTTGTCTCTTTGTTCTCATGTGCAGGTTAAGGCCATGCTAGCTCGTGCAGTGCTACTTAAAGCCTGTTTGGGAAGCTGAAGAAAAAGTGGAAATTGTGAGCACAGGCAAGGGCAAACAGCTCAGTCACTTGGATGCAAAAGCTGCCTCCCTTTCACAAAACTGTGTCCTTAAAAACAGAGCAGTATTCTGCTTTACTTATCACTGCTACTGAAACCTGTCAACTGAAGTGTCCTGTAAAACAACTGCAATCACCAACTTCATCAAGAACCATGTGATGTTAAAGTGTACACATTTAGATTTAAAACCAGAACTTTACCGTGTCTTTCTGTAATTTCTGTTCAGTGTGACAGCACATCAAATTCCTTAACAGCCCTTGGCCAGCAAGCTACTGATACAATATTAAACCATAATCTCATTCCCCCACCGTTCTTACACAATAACACCAAACCAGGAACATCCCCATACCAACAGCTCACAGCTAATCTATGGCCTTTCCATTCTGTGAAATATTATTTATAAATTTCCTAACACCATTTGGGGAAATGCTGACTTTGTTTTTTTCCTTCTTCAATGATCCTGCTATAGGCTGTCCCAGAACTTCTCTGCTCTGATGAACTGAAGCATTTAAATTTTGCACCTGGATAAATAATATTTATTTGTTCATTTGTCAACACTGCCTCCAGTTTAACTTCTCTCTTCCTGTTGACTAATAACATGAAGCATTAAAGAGCAACCATACTCCTTTCCAGCTGGAGTTCTGCAGGGCACAAGCTTAAACTCTGAGCACAGAGCAGAGGTTGAGAAAGGCTAAATACCTTGATGCCCATTTGGGGAAAGAAAGCAGAAAAGAACACACAATTCTGAAAATATACTTAAAACTCACTATCTCTTTGTGCTACACTACATCTTGTCTCTTCCCATCCTAATCTTCCTATCTGTATGTGGCTTACATGGAAAAAAAGATGTCAATTAAAAAAACTCAAAAAACCCCTTCAGGCATTATACAGGTTGTGCTGTTCATAGAACCATCTGACTTGATTCAAATATGTGGTACTGGACCACACTTGAACCATTTTCAAATGATTCTCAGGAAACTGAACCATAACTACAACATGTTTGAAGTGCCTCTTGATGTTACTGAGGTCCCAAAAGCCCTGTGTCCTTATATAAGAACATTCATACTCTGCAGACCATCAGCATCTTACCATCACTGTTCAACACGAGCTACACCCTCTGCATAGGGAAAGAGTAACACAGCATCTAAAATTGCTCCCTTTAGAAATCAGGAGAGTTTAGAGCTTTTTCAAGACCAGATATAGTAAGAGCCATGCATGTCTTAACAGCTACAGCCTCTCCTACAGATTAACAGAAACAAGACATTCCTTCTACTTTCAGCACACCTCTAAGTCAGTTCTGTATCTGAATCCAAATATTTCTTATGGCAATGAAAATTCTTCACTAGTTCCCTTGTGAGTATTAGTCAACCCTCAACCAGGCTCAACTATTATGACCTGAAAGCTATTAAGAGCACTATGAGGCAAATCTGAAATAGTCTCCCCTCCCAGCCTGGCAAATACACAAATTTGGAAATCTCCAAGGAATGCATGTCACAACAGTAATAGATTAAACTGTACCCTACAATATACTGGAATCCATATTTCAAGTTTGTGCTGGGTATTTAATTTCTTAATTTAATTTCTTTGCTCAAACTTGACGTTCCAGAAAACTAAAAGCAGAAGGCATGACCAGAAACACAGCCTACAGCTACCATGCAAGAATATGTGTTAAGATCCCAAACTTAAAACCACTCCTGTAATGAAAAGTATACTGAAGCAGGTAGATAAGAAATTTTAAAAAGGCTACACAGGACTAGAACTTTTCAGCTTCTCTTACAAAGTGCCTGCACATAAGTACAAAGCAACACTCCTTCCTTCTTATGATGAGCAGGACAAAAAATTTTTTTTCAGAATGGCTCACGACTATTTTCCATCATGAGCTGAAGGCTGAACCCACAGCACTGAACAGGTGAAGAGCTGGTAGAATGGAGGGTTGGTAGAACAGCCAAACCATGGAAGCAGAGCATAATTTAGTAAAAAAAGCTTATTTTCTCAGTTTTGGTAACTGAAAGATTATTAGACAGCTTCATTCAAAGTAAAGATAATTAAGTATTCACTTTGGGGAAGAGGAGTTTCTGCCCAGTGCATAGTTCCTATCCCTTACTTTTTAATAAGTGTGTATTTAAACTAATCTCAAAAGGTGAAACAACCAAAGTATGCTTCCATAGCCTACCACTGGCTTTAGTGTGTATACTATGAATCTGCCAATGATTTTTAAAAGACTGATTAATATGCCTAGGACATCTTTAGTTCAAGCTGCATGCTTGAGAATAAGAAACAGAGCTTTGCAAATCATACTATAAAGATTTGTATCATCTTTCCATTTTAACAGAATTTGTTCAAGATGCACTGCATGTTGGCAAGAAAGATGTTTCATTCATTTAATATTTTACAGTTCAAATCTACCCACCTGAACTGTAATTTTAAAATACACAAGTAGCAGGCAGACAATACTTACCTGGTCTTTGGAAAAAGCTTTGACATGAATGTTTTTGACGGTCTGAACTACACCATCATAAAATTTCACAGTGTATGTACCTAAAATTTGAAAACAAAGATTGAGAGTTTAATTATCAGAAGCATCTGCTAATAGCCCAAAATACTCTGGCTGCATATTTAGCTCTAGATAAAAACCTGTCTTATCTGTATTCAATGACACTTCAACAGCAAAGGTAAGGGCCAAAAAGGCAACAAGAGTGAACTTAACAAAAATAATTATGGCAAGCATAAAGGTGCATGGCTAATTTTAAAAACTGCTCATTAAATATACTTTCCTTATAAAACCCAGAAATATTTTTTGTGGAATACTCCAACAGAAACTACAGAGGGGTTTTTTTTTCTCCATCATTTTACAACATACAGGCAATCTAAAGCACAACACACAAGTCCTTCATGGTGACTTACTATTAGTCAAAAGGAGAACAGCTGTGCTTCTATTCTTCTATTTTTTCCCCCTCTATCTGTCAAGTGGTTTTGCAGCTCTGAGACTACTTTTACTGCAGTAACATGCGTTTCTTAATCAACTTTATTCTTAAACATATTCTTAAAGCAATTACTGACTGGATGCCCGAGTAGAAAGTGCTTCTATCTCATGAAAAGCGTAAGAGGTTAGGTGAAAAGAAGTCAATGACAGACTAAAATACAAAATTGAAAATAAAACTTGTCACAGTTGGTTTCTGTCCACTGTACTCTCTCTCCACCCAAGCTAAAAGGTTAGAATACAATCACAAATGTATTACTAACAAGCATAATAAAACCAGAAGTGCCCCTTACCATCTTTGTTAACAGAAGTAACTTTGGCTGGATAGAAGCGACAGTCAGACCAGCATGCCAGCACCTGCTCATTTATATGAAACCCCTGCAAGACAGTAGTTAAAAGTGTTTTCACCTGAGAATTACTGATACATATATCTTCGTTAAAAGGTCAAAATTATTTGTGTTCCGATATTTAAAATAACCATAAAGCTTTTGCAGCAGGCAACACAGCAAGAGCGAAGCAGTTCAATGGTCATAATTCACACAACTGCACATTAGGCTGTTATGTACTCAAATGTCCTCTGTTTCCTACTTACTGCACAACCTTCTTCCTCATGTAATCCTTCTTTTCTGAGTTGGATCTTCTCTAAGGGACGTAAATAAGGACTGTCCCAACAAAACCATTCATCATATCTATGGTTCCAGCGTTTAAAATGGATAAGTACTTTTCCTTCTTCATAATCAATTTCTTCAATATGGGCTGGATACCTGGTCAAAAGGTAGATTAAAACATTTCAACTACAAATAAGCTGAGCTGTCTCAGACACTTAGCTACAGTACAAAACGTTATAAAAACTGAGCTTTCTGCATGATCAAAAGCAAAATATCTGAAAATCCATTTGATCAGGTGTGATGGGGTGCAGAGTTACTATACCTAACAAACCTTACTTTCTACTATCTTAATATTTGATGCATCACTTGTATAAGCAAAAAAGATGATACAAAATTACTACAAGCTCAGCACAGGACAAATCCCAAAACTGAACAAAGGCAAGAACTGGCTGCAGGTAAAGGAAACAACTAAGGATTTCTTAGTCCACAGTGCAAAAAAATGTAACTAGAGATCAAGAAGCCAGAAAAACCTTCCCTTCAGCTAGAAATTTCACAAACACAAAAATGAGAGCTTCAGGTCCATTTTCCCAACAGGACTAGGACCTAGAGGTCAATACACTGACTTCTCTCACAAATATCCATCAGTAGGCATCATGTATCATCCTCCCAGTGTACCCAGCAGAAATCCATCAGGCACACTAAACCCAATTTAAGTTTTAGATTTTCTAAGTTAAATTTCATCTGCAAAGTCCTGGGACTTCTAAATGAAAATGTCTCAGTATATTAGAATTACAGGAAACTGAAATGAATCAAATCCAGTTGTTTCTAATCAAGAAAACCATGTGAGCTACTAGTTTCTTTAATTGCATTGGTAATTTGTAACTTGAGCAAGTATTTCAGAACCATAGCATATTTCACTACCCCAGCTGAAGATACTGATGTTACTCCATTCACAGTAATAGTGCCAGGAGAAGATCTTCCCTTGTTGGTGTTTCCAGTTATTTGTGGAAGAAAGGCATAATTTTTTTCAGTTCCCCACTGAATTCTTGAACAAAAGGCAGAATAAAAAAAATAAGAAAACACCACACCAAATCCAGAAGTATTCTTCACCTGATAAGTCACACTAAAAAAGACAGAACAAAGAGCAGGAAGAAATGGCACCACCAAAGGATCAAGCCTGCTGCTAAAAATAAAAATCTATGTCAGAGTTAAGACTTAAATGCCACACAGGGTACCATTTTACAGATTAACTGAAAAGCTCCCTACAACTGGAACTTCAGCAGAGAGACACAACTTGTCATGTCCTGTCCAAAAAGAGCCCCAAGAACCCCAAGCACAGCCCTGCCCAGATTCACAAGGAGGGGGGGGAATATTGAATCCTTCCACATGTCACAACACAGCTCCATTAAACACAGTTTAATTCTTGAGTACTGATAAGCAACTTCTTATCACTAAGTACAGGTAATGAAAAAATCAGTATCCAGTTCCCTGCGGAGTACAGCTAAAACTCTAGGAATTCCCAGACCCTCTGCACAAGAAACCAGCCAGAAGGAAGCTTCTGCCAGCAGGATTGCTATGGGCACAAGGCTTGTCCAGATTCTTAAACAGAGAAACTGAAAAAAATGACAGAATACTGGCTCAGGATTGAGCTAACATTCCAACCCCTGCAGATAACCATCTCTGGTAAACACTCAGCCCACTTTCTCCCACTTTGAAGAGACAATCCCAAGTCATAAGAGCCAACTAACCCTGTGATGCAAGACAGCTCCCTGCTTCATACCCAGAGGGAACTTCTCCACTAGAAGAACCATCACCCCAGAACCAGGCATTTTTACAGATGAGAAGTAATACAGTATACCCATACGCATGCACCAAAAATCCTGTGAACATGCTAGAGGTAACTTAAAAAATTTGGACTTGTTTACCCAGAAAACATACTGTGGGAGCATACACACAATCAAAGGCAAAGAGCAGAAGCCTGGTAAAGGTCTGACAAAAATCAGTAAAACTTGCAAGTGTCCAGGGATACTCCAACCCATCCTCCCCTGAACTCCAAAGGAAGCCTTTAGCTGGCTTCATGGAGCTCCAAGCCAGTTAACTGACCTGGGGTAGGAAATCCTCAGCTGATTTGAATATTTCCCCAACACACTCTGGAAAACAAGCTGAAATCAGACAACTGCTTGCACTACTTGCACTATACTGGGGAGCCAAAAATAGTAATTTTCCAGCTCAGTTCAAAAGAAACTGAGCTTGTACCTTTCAAGGTCTTAAGCTGAAGGGAAAACTTCTGAGATGCCCAAACTGCAGACAGTAATGATAAAACCCCAAGTGACAATCAACTGCTCAAAGAGCAGAACTCTCCACAGACTGGGTAGCAATAACTGGCAACTTCAGAGCACTGCAATAACATGGAAATGAGCTTGCTGTAGACACTGTAAAATCAACCTCTCCTCTGCAGAGGAGTGTCTGGAAACTGAGGATCCTGGTGCTGACTGCTGGAGTGTGCACATGTATTGTCACAGCCAGACACCCCAGGACAGTGACATTCAGGAGCAGTCTCTGCCAGGATTGCATCCTCTGACCTCTAGCACTGGGTACCAAGAGAGCTTTCAACATGCAGAGAGAGGCACTGCCTGAAGGCCAGAGCTCTTCTCCTTCAGTGCCCTGAGGTCAACACTGTCACAAGCCTTTCCTGGCAGCTTTGATGCATCAGCCAAGCCCTAAGAACTAATCCAAGCACCAGAAGTACTCACTGCACTCCCTGGAGTTCAAAGTCTGGGAGATAACAGACAACTGCACTGGGAGCTGAAGTACATTTCCAGTACATTATGATTCCAGATACAACAAATCAGCCTTGAATAACAGAACTAAGGATTCACTTTGCACTTTGGCAAGGAGAAAACTCTGCAATGACTACTATGCTGGCATACACAGGTTTGGGTTTTTTCCTCTTCAATAGGCTTCACATCCCGTGCAAACACCCTGAGCTAGCATTTCATACCAGAAGCCACTGTCATCAAAGGCAAAGAAATGAACCTCCAAGATTAAATACTTTCCAAAGCACTTACAGCCATTTAAGAAGGACTATTGCCTATGCATTGACTGATGTATTTAATACTGAGAAGTCAAAAAGCAGCCCTGCCATCAAACAAGAGACTTCTGCCTATATGCAGGTGCCAGTGCAGCAACAACAGCAGACACAAGACAAAGCCTGGGGCTCTGAAGGTCTAGCACTGGGATAGAAAGTATCAGCAAATGGAAAGTTCTGTAGCCACATAAGACTGCATGGTAACCACATCACAGAGTACTGCTGTCCACAGAGCAGGAGGTGAAAAAAAGAGGATTAAACTGTCCTCTACAAATCCACACCCAGGGAGGTGTGTCAGCTCATCACTTCTGTTTCTAAAGGTAAACAAGCCTCTAGATCTTAAAAATTTTTGTTCACAAACCCTAAAACCAGAAACCCATGCAGACTGCAATGAAGAAAATCTGGGGTTTCCGACACAGATTTCAAAAGCAGAGCAAGCAAAAGAAAACTTTCAAAACTTTCAGAGATTTAATAACTAAGCTGTGAAATCAGAGTCACCAAACACTGGGCAGAAGAAGTCATTGACGATCAAGCATTTTTAAAAACCAAACAACATGGCTTTGTTTTGGGCATGCAGTACATCCAAAATTCAAATTTAAGCTAAGGCATTTATGGTAAATACAGCAGGTGTTGAATTCCAGCCCGTCTCAAGCTTTCCTGGCTAAGAGCTGTGCACTCCCATGCTCTGACACCACGTTGTTGTCCAAACATTTCAGAAGGGTAACACAAGTTTAGCCTTCCTGAAACTTGGTCTATACTAAACTGCATCTGTAATCAGCCTACACTACAGACAGGCTCAGAAATCTCAGCTCTGTAGGGGTGGCTGATTTCTTGTCATATAAACAAAGCTCAAGATAACCAAACATGCATGCAGATTCAGATCCAAGTCCTACCTATGCAACTCTTGGCTACACAGGAAAGCCAACATAACATGCAGCATGATTCCAAGCTCCTACTTCATGTTCTGTCCATAAAGAGCTATGTTTACTCATTTTCACAATTCCAGTCTCCTTGTACCTGGAAAGTAGATGTTTTGGCACAACTCTCCAAGGCCAGTGCTGGGATGTTCTGATAGTTTTCAGTTTCTGATAGTTTTCCCAGCACTCCTTGTGCTGGGATGTTCTGATAGTTTTCAGCACTGTGGCTTCTGCATGTTTAAGATTCCAGACCCTAAAGTACAATCGTGTCTAACCCACATAGACTCTAAAATAAGGCAACTACAGCTTACTGCAGGAGAGATATCTTGAGGAACTAACAAAACCCAGGTAACTTCTGGATTTAAGAAGTCTTTATCTCCGGCAATTTTCCTCATATGCTTCATTCATTGAGCATTATTAAATGGTATTTTTCTAGCTGACTTCCTAAAACAAACAGCATTAGAAGGTTCAAAGACAGCTCAAGTAACTTTTAGGTCCTTTCCCCAAAACTGAAGTCTCCAAGAAGAAGGCTGCAGAGCAGACTTCTCAGTGTGGAATGTTTCCCACCCAGTTCTGCACCTCTACAGCTGAACACCATCCCATAAGCACAGGTCAGTACTGCCACCAGACCTGACAGCCTATCAATTCACACCAGCAAAGGCAAAAGCAGTGAGGAAATACCTTGGGTATTCCATACTGCAAAGGATTTCTCTTCACACTGTCTGCTCTGAGTAGCACAGAATTTAAAATGTTAATGCAGGAGTAGCAGAGGCTGAAATTCCATTAGATTTATGCATAGTTCTGCTTCCCGGACACAGACAGCACCAGGACTCTTCTTTTGAAGGACCAGCACAATATATCAGCATCTATCGCCCATTGCAACCACTGGTATATAAACTTTTATAAATTAACTACTTTCCTACAAACCAACGACCAGGACTCTAAATATTGTACCAATACAAAATGTTTAAGATATTAAAGACTTAGAGTTAATATAATATGAATGGTTTTGAAAAAAATACCAGTTTTTTAATCTGTCACGGGCTTCCAACTGGGCTCCCACCTCAAAGTTGATCCCTCTTCTATTCGGAGGATGTTTTGTCATTTTGTAATATCAACACTGCTGATTTTATTCCCCTGAAAAATGCAATTAAATATCAATCACTAATCAAGACATACACAAAAAAAAGCTTATGCACCATAATCCCCAAAAACTAGATAAGGGACCTCTGTATTATTTGTTTGCAGAAAGTAAGGGGGGCAATTATCTTTTGAGTAAGGGTTCCCAAGTGACAGTGTGCAGAATCATTCCAAAAATGTGTTCAAAATGGTAGCTACTGGACCATGAGAGCCTGAAGGTCAGCCTTTGTCCACAGTTCCAAGTTCCAGGTCAATTAAGAACTCTGCAACCCAGTGTTTATTCACAACTGTGATAGAAATTCCATGATACTCTCTCCCCCCTCCCCGTGCTGATGAGAACAAGGAATCCAGTAAACAGGAAGCGGGCAGAAACAAACACAATAACAATCTTTCAACAGCTACCATGTTAGTGAAACACACCAGAACACTGTCACCTCATCACTACAAATTCAACAGCATTCAAAGACCTTAGAAAAATGTAGTGTCTTTAACCAATTTCAGAAGACTGTCTATACTGCTTGCATAATTGCATTGCTTCCTTCCCACTTCTCCACAATCTTAACCTGAGAAGTCTTCAGTAGCACATATTTCCAACTGACAATGTCAAGGTTTAAGATGTCCTGCCAAAGTGGCTTCTCTCAAGGGATGTTTATTGAAAAGCTTGATCAGGAGCTATTCTCCCTAAATTTTTGTTAGTCATTTCCCATAATTTTAAGACACAAGTTGTTAGCTTGAAGACTACAGGAATGGGTCATAAGATCAAAACATACAAATAAGTCTTATTCAATACTGTCCTCCTTACTATAAGGCTGTATCTTTAAGATTCAATTAAAGGTGTATAAAACAGTTGCAAGTTAAATGAAAAAGCCTTCTAGTCCAACACTGCAAAGAGTAAGGAAACATGCATTGGCAACAGAAACAAGCAGCAGCATCTTGGTTCCTCTAATGCACAGAGAGCAATGCTACCAGCCGAGCTGCACCTATAAAAAGATGAGCATTGTTTTATGAAGAACTATTCTCAGTGCAAGTGCAGCACAGAAAGCAAAGATCTTCAGGAAAGGCATGAAGCTTCTACCACAGGGAAAAGGGACTCCACCAACACACTTGTGTAACCAGGCCATTTGCCAAGGGCTGGCCATGGAGATATCCCCACTGCCTCAAGAATCAGAGCCACAGGGCACAGAAACCTCTCTACCAGGAGATCATCTGCTGTCTTCCTCTAGAACACCACTACTAGACTTATCTACACTACTATTAATGCAACCTGCAACGGTAAGGGGAAAAAAAATGCAATAACCTGTGAGCTTACTATTCACAAGACAGCTATTCACAGCAAAATAATAATAATAATTAAAAAACCAACTTTAGCCACCTAGGAACTGAGAACAATTGCAGATTACTTTTCTAGATAAAAACCTGAGTTTTCCAGGCACAGACCTGAACCAGGCAGAGGTTGGGGCAGCAGTGATTTACCTCCCACCTCCATAGCTTAAGGAAATTCAGAAAAATTAGGGTAGCTGGGGCTTTATGTTCTCATGAAAAATACACAGCAAAAATTAAAAAATCAGTAAATGGAACTGGAAATCCAAGAAGCAAGTGCAGAGCTATATTTACTTTTTTTAAACAGTTTATCCACCCACACCTCAAACACACACCATTTTCTCTGCAGTTCTATCATTAAAATACCACTTCCTTACACTAGCAATAGAATCCCAGGCCTCCAAATGTGGGAGACAGACACTTTTTGCTTAATGCAGCAGAAATTACAGCTGCAAGATGACTCTTGCCCTAGTACATTTTTTCCCCTTTTCACTAAGTGGGTCCATGCAAAGACAATGTACTCCTAAAACTACTGGGAGGACATTACTGAAACTCTCTGCAGTGCTCCCCTTCAGTAGCAGCTGCAGTCCTCAAGTGTGGGAGGCATTTAAGCTCACCTACACAAGGCTGGGAGAGGAACATACAAATCTCCTGACTTCAGTAGCAGGATCCCAAATAAGAGGGCTTCTGATTATGTATTTTGGTGAGGAAGGACTTATTAGAGTTTCAGATAAATGTTAAAAAACCTGCAAGGATCATAATTAAAGATTAATATGAAAAAAAAAGAATCAGAAGCCATTTAACCTGATGTGCAGAGGCTGCAGATTCTGTCAAACATGGGAACTCTGTCCACCTTACAGCCAGAGCCAGCTGAACTATCAGCATCCAGCTACTTACAGGTACCAGTCAGAAAGGCACACGTGTATCAGGGCATTGCAGAGACTCCATCAGCACTGATCCACTCAGGGGTTCTGTTTGTCTGTGACAACAAGCTTCCTGCTCTGCTCACAGTGCCAGCCCTGCAGCCCCACACCTCTACCTGTTCTTATTCTCATCAGTCCTGAGACCCAAACCTGGCACACCACTAAGTTCCAACAGAAAAGTGTTTGTGTGTAAACTGCAGAAATCTTTTGTATTATCTATCATACAGGGCAAAACCAAGCAGTCAGGGCAAACTTGCTCTTTCATTAGTAACAGCCTCTACTGTTTGCTCTCTGGAAACTGCAGAACCACTGCAGCCTTTTCCAAAACCTCACCAAACTTTGCAAATACTGCTTTCCAAATCACTGGTAGTTATGATTAAACCACTCTCCACCTACTATCCCATCAAACCCTAGGCCTTTAAATCAGTCCTAATTCCAAACTGAGCACTGTCTGAATTCAATACTTCATAAACAGCTCAGAAGAAATGCAATGCACTCCCACAGCTCAGCCACTTACAGCCTGCACTCTATGGTGTATCTGTGCTAAACACAGGGACTTCCCCCTTTACCACCAGACCACAATAGAGAAAACAAGAGGAACTCCACAAAAAAACCATAATTGTTTGGCTAGTTTGAATAAACTTAAATCTTCAACGCAATCAAAGTAGTATTAAGTTTCATTCTGGATGGTAAGCTTGTTGTCTGATTCCTTTGAGGCACCAGTGGTGACCCAGCAGGACAACATGGCAGGTAAGACAGGCAGGGGGTTAATAAAAAGCACTGGCAAAAACACGGGAGTTAAAGCAACAGCAAGAGATTGTCCTGTGCTCACTGGAGATGAGGCACTGGTGTAGCTCAACTGCAATATTAAAAGTCATCCCCGAGACTTGAAATGTAGCTCCTACCCAAGTGACAAGACACAAGCTGGTTCTGATTTCTTCATACACAGCAGTGTAAGCAGCTTCCATGCCAAAACAACTTGACACCCCACTCCCCAAAGCCTAAGCTGACCCTGCCATTCACTCCAGCACTGGACACTGTTCCAAAATGGCTTCCATATCTAGGTGCCCATTTTGAAACTGCCAAGGACTAGGTCCAATACATCTTGCATATAAAGTTTGTATTGCTCTGTAGTTAGTTTGACCTCACACACACCAGCTGCATGCAGGACACCAAGCCTTGCATCTTCATCAGCAGTAAAACAAGGAAAGCCTCACCCAGTTCACCCCCTACAACATGCACCATCATATTCCCCATCAGGAATGGTCAATCCAGATAAGTCCATGGTCCCCACCACAATCAGAAGACCTTGCAAGTGGATGACCACAGCCATGCTGTGCTGAAAGCACACACCTGCAGATGAGAAAAGGGAATGGCTTCATCAGGCTGCAAACAGGATTTACAGACACCACTTACACTACACAACCCTAATGGTATCTTATCAAGACTTAAGTACAAGTCTCACAAACATCTCAATGCCACTTTTCAAAACTGTTTTGGTGCTGACTTGGGAGGCTGATTACAACAGACTTTTAATTGTCTGAAGACAAAAAAATCTGCCTGCAGCAGTACTACCATGGCTACCATGAAGTCTGCATCACTGTATTTTACCCTACAGACAAAACCACAAATAAAACCCTACACCTGTTAAAGTATTAATCCTGAAACAGTTTCTGTGCTGGCTATTCATCTCAGGATCCCTGCTCTCCTGTTTTCTTTACACATACCACTTCATAGCAAGATAAGCAAGTTCTGGGACACAACCACAAGTTTCAGAAGATGTCCTTAGCAGTGGTATTTTAAAACACAATGCCTCAGATCTTCAGTCACGTTGTCAAGTTTTTGTTCCTGCTTTTTTTTTTTTTTATTACAACACAAGCAGAAACAGGAAAGATCTGACCTTGACATGAAGAATATTTCAACAAATTCCAAGAAATATTGTATCACCTCCCTTTTTCTATCCGAAGACATTTCATAGAAGACACTGGACTACATGCAGTTCTTACTGGACCAAACAGGATTCTCAACTAGATCTTGACCAGCACTTGCTTCTTGCTTTAAAAGCTTATTGGATTCAGCAACAAATACAAACTCTGAAAACACAAACTGGATCCTGAACTGACACCTACCATTTTCACAGTGAGAATACTGCAGAGCTAACTCCTCAGCAATGACACATGCACCCAAAGGGCAAGACTGAAAATTGTGTCTATTTTTCCTCTAAATTATACAATTAGAGGAACAAAACTGACAGCAGTAAAATTCTACATTTGCTTTCCTCCTCAGTCAGAAACCAAGATTCACCAAAGTACTCAGTGAGAGAAGTGAAAAGGTGTCAACAAACATAAGCTGCCCACCCCAAGATCCTCACCCTTTCCCTAACATTACAGGACACTGAAAATGTCATTTTCATTCTCTCAACATCCCACGTAACTGTGCTGTCAGCTCAAATCAGAGGTGAGACTGGGACAGAGCAACATGGAAGCAGAAATTCTGAACACAGGCAACAGAACAGAAAAAGTATTTTTCTATAATAAAACCTACTTGAATTACCAAGTGCAATTAAAGAAATAAATACTCATTACTGAAAATACTTATTTTCAATCATTTGATCATCTCTCATTCAGATGTTCTGGTTTCCTTCTTTTTTCACCTTTAAACACTGAACAAGCAAAATGATTTGGGAAAAGGGTTCAATTCACACAAAATAAAGCAGTTTTTTCCTAAGTAAAATAAAAAACTTCTTTAATGAAACTGCCATTTTTCCTCCAACCAAAAATGTGCAGTCTTTTTTTCAAGAATATAAGAATTTAGAAACATATTATCCACATTGCCTCTGCAAGAATTAAGAAAACTTCAATTTTACCACAAAATTTCAAAAGCTTAAAGAAAAGCTACAATAAACAAAACCAAGGATCCATGCTTATACTCACCAAGAAGAAAATCGTTGCTCAAATGGCTGCAAACATTCCAAACACTGCTGTGCAGCTATAGGGAAGAAAAAACATAAGTCATGTGAATTCTGAGTCTGAAAGTAGTTTAGAATTCAAAAATACCTTATCTACAGTCGTCAATATCCCAATCATACAAGAACACCTCCAGAGTGTATGATTCTAGATTAAATGACAGGCTGAAGATCCAGCAAAATGATCACAATGAGATAATCACCTCTCCCACTGGATTGCTAAAGGAAGAAGTTCTTCAGCAGGAGGGTGGTGAGACTCTGGAAGAGAATGCCCAGAGCTGTGGCTGCCCCCTCCCTGGAGGTGTTCAGGACCAGGCTGGGGCTTGGAGCAACCCTCTTCAGTTGAAAGGAAGGTGAAGCAGGTGATCTCTAAGGTCCCAAGCTAAGCCATCCTGTGGTTCTAGGAGTCTGTGATACATAAAACCAGGACTTCTGACTGCTGGCTGTCCCTGCCCTCCTTTCTCATCTGGTTTCCTTGCCTTTCTCTGCTATTCCGAATTCCAGAAATTCTTAACTGCTCTCCCCACTTTTCTATCTCACCACAATTAAGACTTTTAAGCAAATGTATCTGAAACATTCAAAAATAGTTAAATGCAGACAATCTGCCCCAAACACCCTCTTTTCCTCCCAGGAGTTCAGTAAGAACTGCTCCTGAGAAACCCTCACAAATATCACTTCATCAGTTCTGCTCCTATCAGCCAAACAGCCCTTAACTGCAAGGACAACAGCTGAGAAGAGTGAGCTTGGATTCTGAAACACCAAGTAGGAGAAGCAGCCCAGAAACAGAACCAAAACTGCCAAATCTGAGTCAAAGGGTCAAAATGCCTGAGTGTTCTAGATTTGGAAGTGCATCAAAATTCTTCTGCAAAACAATTACAGCAGACTGGGATTTGCACAATTGAAGTCACCACTTCTGATGCAACATATGATTCCTTCCATGTTGCAAAAACATTGTTATTAACAAACCTGTAACAACTCATCTTTCAGTTCACGTTATTTAAAAAAACTTGAAAAAAAAAAAAAAGAACAACCCTAGGTCACATACAAGCCTTCAGCAAGCTTGAAATACAGATATACTCTTATTTCACAGGCACGATTTTTCTTTTTGACTGATGCTTTCTTAATAAATATCTTTTTAACTACTCGGAGAGATGGGAAAAAACCCTTCTTACATTTAGAAATAATTCCAACTACATGACAAAAAGCAGCCTAGCAAATCAGGGAGAAAAAAACATGAAACTTCTTTCACTGAAAAAGCTTCAAGCAACTCAAAACTCTAAACACCTCTATGGTTTTAAGATCTTAGTTAAGTAAGAATAAATTGAATGTGAGGATATTTTAAAGCTCAAATTATTAACAACAAGGTTTTTCTCAAGAAAATTGAGTTCAGATGTTGAACAACCCAAAGCTTCACAGCCAGCTCAAGCAAGCTGTGCTGTTTGCTGTGGAAGCCCAGACTCCAGAACAGTCCCAACCCCATCAGTCCCAGCACATCCCTGGCACCAGAACCAACACGAGCCAAGGATGAGCACACACAGTCCCCTCCTGCCAACCAAACCCCCCAGCTGGATGAGCTCCATCACGTGGCAGAGGGAGCTGTGTTTTGGTCATACAACAGAGAAACAAAAAGAGTTTCTGCACAACGGTTTCCTCATCCACAAATCCAATTCAAGTCGATACATGGAAGGCTTCTCTGGACTTCAGGAGGAGCAGCAGAAAAAAGCTACAGGAGTTGTTCCAAGGAGCCCAATTTCCCTGCAGACTGGCCACCACGACCCAATTGCTCCCAATTTTCTACCTGATCTGGAGCTGTATAAACCCATTTCACAATGCTCAGTCAGTGTCACTGTCTGCAAAAGACTCTTCTGCCCTGCCTCACAGGGAGGTATGGGCTCACAGTGCCTTTGCCAAATAAAAATGAAATCAGGAAAAATGTAAAAATGCGGGCTGGTTCCCATGCAATTTTATACCCCCTCAAAACAAAAAAAAAACCTGAACGCCACCACCCCACCCCCAACAAAAAAAAGACCAAAACAAACAAAAAGCAACAAAAATCCAACCCCCCCCCAGGACTCATTGGACAAACTTCATTACACTGGGACTACAGTTAAGTATTTGGCCTAGTGTAGTGTTGCAGCAGCCTGGACAAGGTGCTAAACATGAACAGCAGAGCCCTGCACAGCAGGAACCACAATTCATAGGAGTTTTTCAGCCCACACTATCACAGTTTTGCTGATAATAGGTTTCTTCTTAAAAAAATATACTGTTAAGAAACGGTCTGGGTCCAAGATTACTGAATTTAAAACATTGACATCAAGTACAAAATGGTACTGAAGTCATTACAAACATTCAAGTGGCTCTGAGGTACTGCCACCTCCATCCCTCCTGAAGACAGCATCTTGGTATTCTAGAGAAGTCCACGTTTGAGATAAGAAAGCTCTGGATGCTCCAGGAGAACACTCTGCACTCACAGCAGGCTGCTGAGCCTAAGATTGCTTTCTTACCAATGAACATCAACATATATTTTATCTCTCAAAGAAAAGTATTATGACCAAAAATTGAATGAGCCAATAGGAAAGCACAAAAATTATCTGCTAACAGTACCTCCAGCAATACTGGACTTGGACTTCTGACTCCTAGAAGTAGTCTACCTGTAAAAACATCCATTAAAAAATTTGAGAAATATTTTTTACCTGTAGTTTATAGCACCTGCAATATTGGTCACTGAAAATCCTACAGGACACAGCCATGAGCAGTATGAAAATAATGAAAAATTGAACATCTTCTTCTAAGACAATGCATTAAGCAGACAAATCATTTGTATGTAGACCACATTAAGAAGGATGCGACTCCCCCATTTTATTAAAAGGAAGTAAGAAAGGACTGCACTTCAAGGCTGCTCATACACTTGTCCCCCAGCTCAGCAAGGAAAAGACAGCGGGGAAAAACTGGGGAAAAATAAAAATTAAAAAAAAAAACAAAATAGAAGCACATCTTTTTGCCAGGGTGATGACAGTAATACTGAGAAGACAGTAGCAAAGGGCTGAGGTAAACACAGGGATCAGGTAACAACAAAAGCCATCAGCAACTCCCATTACAGAGAAGCAGCAATGAAAGCCTGGTGTACCTGCAACCTCTGCTGCACTAACAAAGGTCCTGGAGCCTTCAGCTTGAAGGGGAACTAAAAACCACAACTCAAACCCTATCGAGGACACTCTTGGTGGCTCTGATGCACAGGTCTAGGCTAAGCTCTACATTTGGATCACCAAAGGTATTCAGGATAGTTTTTCAACATGCTGTGGAACAGAAGGATACTCACAGACTCATAGAATGGTTAGGGATGGAAGGGACCTTAGAGATCAATATTCTCTATTTCCTTGGGAAAGAAGTGCTGAGTGTAAGTAGCATAACAAGAAGTCTATCTTGAAAGTAGCATTTTAACATCAGCAACAAGCTCAGGAAGGCTCTTTGGTGCTAACTTCATACTGAAAAAGCCACCCCACAGTAAGCAGCTGTTAAAGACACAGATGCAGACAGCTGTCTCTCTTCCTAATCAGTTCCCTAAACCTACCTGAAATGGAGGTCTTAAAAAAATCAAGGCAGAATGCAGCTGGCTATACTGAAACAAGGCTGGTCAAGAGTTCTCAAGCCCAGAAAAGCCACACAAAGGCATGTCAAAACACTAACAAGCCTCAAAAAGAAATAATTATATGCCAACATGCATTATTTTCTGCCACACACACCTGCAGTCAGTCAGCATGGACACACTACACACCCACACATGCATGATTTAAGCCTGGTGCTTGTATTCACAAAAAAAAAAACCAAAATCCAAGAATTTAAAGCCACCAGTTACAAAAGTTTTGTTTGTAAATATATAAACCATGTAGCTATCAGCCTTTAGACAACAAGGACAAACCAAGAGCTCCAAGTCACTATTTCTTACCTGATAGGATTCTTTTCCTAGAGTAAGCACAAGAAGTCAAAATAAACCTGTAGGGAAGCAACAAACAGAAGATAAGGAATAAATTGAAGAAGAAAAAAAAGCCTTTTTTAACTGTAGTTACAAGCCCTTCACAAGACTTCTTAATAAAATGCACTGCAAAGACCAAAGTATACACAATTTTAATTAAAAAAAAAACAACCAAACACTGCACCCACACAATCAGGCAACCATAAAGAATGCAGCTGAGATACTGATGAGAACCATTTGTAGGGCTGAACAAGAAATCCTCACCTCCATGTACATTCTTTAGCTGGGCTGCCATCAGGAGACAAGTGGCAGGACAGCTTTCCTACAGCCACAGAGTCAGCTCCTGCCAAGGGCTGAGAAATTACAGCCACAGACAGTACTTAGCTTCTAGAAATGGATTTATAAATAAATTACACAATTATGGAAAATTTATCATCCCCTACAATTAAATTAAGGATTCACCCTCCTTTCCTGACCAGGAGGAGAATTTAGGTCAATATCATTGCCTAGGTTATCCACCAACTTTAGGAATGAAAAAAAAGTGCTTCAGAGAACTTATCCAATTAAATGTAAGGATTAATTACATGCTGCTTATATTTCAGTCAAGGCAGCACTGTTATGAGCAATTACTACTATAGCCTCATTCCCAACCTGACCTTAATTAATTACTCTGGATTACAGGCAAGAAGATTTTATTCTCAGGCTGCTCAAGCAAGAATTTATTTCCATTGAGTGGGCAGACATCAGCAAAATTATCAGCAAGAATGTAAACGGAACTCTTTCACAAGCTGACTCAAGTCAAATTATGAGTATCCATATCTAAGCAACTTTCAATTCCAGGATTATTTTATAAATCAGACAAAAATTAAAAGAATTATACTGCAAGTGATCTTTATGGCAAGTCTTCTCACTTGTCTTTTTCTGGTGATCTTGTGAAAGGATCCTTGCTCATTACAGAAAATCAAATTAGTCCAAGTCAAAAGCATTTTTCTTATAGAGATCTTTCAGTTACCAGCTTCTGTACAGATACCTACGGAAGGCTACAAGTCATTAGCACTGTATTTAATAGTTGGTTTCATTATCCTGCTGTATATAAAAAAAAAAATTCTTTACACAGAAGACTTTTTCTCAATTCAGACTGGACTCAAGAACACGCAGATATCCCTGCTGATCTATTTCCAAGCAGTCAGGCCACGAGCAATAGCCTGGGATCAGAGACATCTTTGGTAGAAGGAAGACTTTCATTAAACCCAGGAGAAATAACTTGTTTCCCAAAATCCTCCCCAACAATCTCCTACCTACAGCCCACACGTGCCTGTCAAGCCAGCTGGAACAACAATCCACAGCCCAGGCCTGCCAGGAGAAAGAATCTGCTGCCTCCTGACTCCAGCATTCAACTGCTCTGACAAGAGAGAGCTTTCGGGTGAGTGCCAGAATCCGCCGTTATTTCCGCTCCTTAGAGACAAAATTCAGCGGCACGGAGATGTCCTCCGGGTAACGGCACCGCCTACGGAACCCACCCCGGGGCGGGGAACACCCGCGGGCAGGCACCCGCCCCACGCCGGGCTCCGGCCCGATCCGTCCCCCGGGGCCGGGCGAGGAGCAGCCGCCGGTGCCCCGCGGAGCCCCCCCCCCGTCCCGGTCCCGGTCCCGGTCCCAGCCCCAGCCCCGCCGGGACCGGCCCCGCCACGCTTCCTCCCGAGCCCAAGGGCCGAGCCGCGGCACCGCCGCTACGGGACCGCCCGGCGCCGCTCCCGGCCGCCGCCGCCACCCCCAGACCGCCGCGGCGCCGCCGCCACAGCCCCGGCTCGGGCCACGGCCACGCCGCAAGGTCACTCGGTCGCCCCCGCCGGTCGGGCCCTCGGCGCCTGCGCTCGGCCCGCACATACTCACCTGCCCGCGCCGGCCGCGCAGCTCCGCGGGCCGAGGCGCGGAGAGAGGGAAGGAGGGAGAGGGAGGGAGGGAGCGGGCAGGGACCGACCCGCGGCCCGGGCCTCCCCGGCCTCAGCGCTCCAGGCCGCGGCCAGGCGGAAGCGGCCCCGCTCGGCGCCCCGGGCCCGGGAGGCACCGCCCGGCCCGGCCCGGCCCTTTGTGCGCGGGGACGCGTGCCAGCCGCGCCCGGCCTCCCTCCCCTCGCCGCCCCTCCTCGCCTCGCCTCGCCACGCCGCGGGCCCGCAGCGCGGGGCAGGGCAGGGCAGGCGGCCCGGCCCGTGCGGACGCCGCCGCGCTCTTACCGAGGGATCTGTACGGGAAAGAGTTAGAACGGAGCCGAGCCGAACCGCTCCGCGCCGAGCCCAGCGCCACCGACCGCGCAGCGCCACAAAATGGCCGCCCCGATGCGGCGCCGCCAGGCAGGGGGCGGGGCCCCGCGGGAGGGGCGGGGCCGGCGCTGAGGCGGTGGCGGGGGCAGCAGCGGCGGGGCTGAGGGAGAGAGGGAGCGGGGAGCGTCTGGAACTGGAACCGGTCCCGGCCCCGTGGAGCCCGCTAAACCCCTTCCAGCCTCGTAGGGAAGCGCCGTGCCCCTCCCGCGGCTGCAGCTCCACAACCGGGCCCCGTCGCGGTACCGCAGCTCATCCGCTCAGGATCCCCGGGTCCTTGCTGCTGCCCGAAGCTCAGCAGGTCCTGGGGAAGCATCCCCAGAACCGGGTCAGGTGGAGCCGCAGCTTGCGGCGTTCCGGGCTGAGGGGCTCCACAGGGGTGAAACAGAAGCAGAGGCACCGGGTGGGGACCCCCAGGCTGCCGGAGCTCCCCCAGCCCGCCGACCCTCCCGGTCCCTGGTGCTCCTCAGCCCTCTGGGTTCCCTCTGGTGCAGCCCCAGAAGGGGATGTTTCTCTCTAGGCACCGAACTGTACAGGGGCAAATCAGTATTGGATTGCTGTGTTGTGTTTTGGTTTGTTTCCCTTAGTTTTCTATTAGTTTAAAGCCAAAACGAGACTGGGACCAACCAAGAGCAAATATCCTTTCTGGATGAAGTTCTTAATGTCAAACATTACAGTTTGTTACTATGGATGGATAAACACTTGTGGTACAGCTGGTTTTTCTGGGATAATCAATCGCTTTCTCATCAGAGGCCACTGACAGGTGGTTGTCACTGGCCAGGTTTCTGGATCAAAAGAGTGACTGTCGTGGCCAAGGTGTCTGCAGAGGCAGGGCCAGGGCTGGGGGGGCTGCCAGGCTCCAGCAGACACAGCACAGCCCAGGCACAAGTGCTCTTCCCCTCCTATCTTCCTCATAGAATCTTTCAGATTGGAAAAGACCCTTGGGGCCATCGAGTCCAACCATCATCCTCCTCCTGAAAAGCCCCAGGAGCTGCTGTCCCTGCACAAACCCAGCTGCCCCATGACATCAGCCTCTGCCCAGTGCCATGAGCAGGACCCAAGGGTACTGAAAGCAGAGCTGTACAGCAGCTCCTCTGCTAATGCTCCTCTGCCTGAGCCTGCGGGCTGTGTGGAGCAGACTGGCTGGCTAAAAATATCACATCAGGGAGAAAAGTGGCAGAACCTTTAGTTGTCCGTTTGGAATTGTTTTTTTTAAACTTGGTAATTTCATATGGGCTTTTAACATTGCAACTTTCCAGAAGTAACAGTGAAAAAAATGCAGAAAGAATTAAAATTAAAAGCTAAAAAAAAAGACAATTCCGATTTTTGAGAGAATGTTTGTGGTGGTTTGGTTTGGGGTTTTTTTTGAGCAATACATTTCATTGAGAAGTTTTCACCATTTAAACAAACCATGGAATATTATCACATCTGCCACAAGAAGGCACATGTCAGAAACCACTGCCTTGTCTACAGAAATGGCTCTCTCTAGATCCCACTGGCTTCGAGACATGGGAAATAATCCTTTGTTCTGCTGTTTCCTCTGAAAACACAGCTTTTGGCAGTCCAGGGATGTGTCTATGCCAATTTGTTTGTCCTTGTGCACTGTCCGGGACTCGAGTTTCAGTCCCTGGTGTCAGCAGTCATGGTTAACCATCACAAATCCTGGGAGGTTCGGGATGACCACGGCGCGGCAGCGCTTCCCCGGGAACGGAGCTGCCATTCCAGCCGCTCCAGCAGCCCCGCAGACACCGGCTCTGTCCCTGCCCCTGTCCCTGCCCCTGTCCCTGTCCCTGCCCCTGCCCCGCAGCCTTCAGCCCGCACCCTCCGGGAGTTTCTGCTTGGCTGGCAGTGTGACAGGCAGTGTGACAGGCAGTGTGACAGGCAGTGTGACTGACAGGCGGTGTGACTGACAGGCAGTGTGACAGGCAGTGTGACAGGCAGTGTGACTGACAGGCGGTGTGACAGGCAGTGTGACAGGCAGTGTGACAGGCAGTGTGACTGACAGGCAGTGTGACAGGCAGTGTGACAGGCAGTGTGACTGACAGGCGGTGTGACAGGCAGTGTGACAGGCAGTGTGACTGACAGGCAGTGTGACAGGCAGTGTGACAGGCAGTGTGACTGACAGGCGGTGTGACAGGCAGTGTGACAGGCAGTGTGACTGACAGGCGGTGTGACAGGCAGTGTGACAGGCAGTGTGACAGGCAGTGTGACTGACAGGCGGTGTGACAGGCAGTGTGACAGGCAGTGTGACACTGCCCTGCCCTGGTGCAGGCTGGCAGAAAACCAGAGCAGAGCGGGTCTGGTGACAGTGACCAGGTGAGCACACAAGTCCCACGGCATGAGGCAGGGATGAGATGAGGATGTTAGTCCATAGGCTGGGACATTCAGCACACGGATGGGGGACCTGGCTCACACAGAGACCAAGGGGGAGGGCCTGGGATTAGGTGACGTTCCTGAAAAAGAGGGAGGAAGCTCCCGGGGAGGTGTCCTCCAGCTCCTTCCCTTGGAGGCCAGAGTGAGAGCCGTGCCATGGAAGAGCTGGCCTTGAGCTCCAGCACACACAGTGCCACCACTTCCCCTGCCTGCCGGAGAGCTCACCTTGTTGCCCGGCCTCCCCGTAGCTCGACAGAGAAAATCGGGCTTGTGGCAAGGGCAAGGCACCCGGCCAGACTCCTGCCTGCCCTTGGCACGGGTGGAACCGTGCTGGGCAAACACCTCCTGCCCCGGCTGTCAGCGGAGCCCAGGACAGCTCCAGCACCGCGCTCTGCAGGGAAAACCTCGGCACCTGCTGCAGCCACCGCCTGCAGGACACTGTCCCCTCCTCCCTGCCCGGCCACCCAAGGAGCTGAGGTGGACGGAGGGACAGAGCTCTGTGCCCGCAGCAGGGCCCCTGCTCTGTGCCCTCAGGAATGCTCTGTGCCTGCAGGGTTCTCTGTGCCCTCAGGGATGCTCTGTGCCCTCAGGAATGCTCTGTGCCCGCAGGGATGCTCTGTGCCCTCAGGAATGCTCTGTGCCCGCAGGGATGCTCTGTGCCCGCAGGGATGCTCTGTGCCCACAGGGATGCTCTGTGCCCTCAGGGATGCTCTGTGCCCACAGGGATGCTCTGTGCCCTCAGGGATGCTCTGTGCCCTCAGGGATGCTCTGTGCCCACAGGGATGCTCTGTGCCCTCAGGGATGCCCTGTGCCCACAGGGATGCTCTGTGCCCGCAGGGATGCTCTGTGCCCACAGGGATGCTCTGTGCCCTCAGGGATGCTCTGTGCCCTCAGGGATGCTCTGTGCCCTCAGGGATGCTCTGTGCCCTCAGGGATGCCCTGTGCCCGCAGCAGGGCCCCTGCTCTGCACAGCCCAGGCTGGGTCACTGTGGTCTGTGCGGCTGCTGGAGGGACAGATGAGGGACAGCATGGGGTTGGATTTTTTTTTCAGACTCAGCTGGACATAATCCCTGCCCTCCACACCACAGTGCCTGCAGCGGGCCAGGGGGTGCTGAGCTTTCTGTGTCCATCTCTCCCCACCAGGTTCCCACAGGTTGGGCTGACCTCCAAGCCTGGTCCCAAGGTGCAGCCAAGGACAGATGAGGCCTCACCAAGTCAGTGTGCCTTGCTGACAGCACTCCACACGCAAGCAGTTTACATCTCAGAACAGTTTCTCACCCCTTCATTGTTGGCCAGAGCGTACAGAAAGGCCAGGAAACAGCTGCAGGGCTCCAGAGAAGGTTGTACCCCCTCAGTCTGTGCCCTCGGTTAGGGCAGGCACAGCCCCATCTGTGGAGCAGCATGGGAGAGACATGCACACCAATGGAATTTCTGCACCAATGCACCCAGACACCCCCTGATTTACCTGCAGTAGAAGAGGGGGCTGTAACTCCCTTCATCTCTGTGTCCTCTTGAGGGCTGTCACCTGCAGGTGAGAGAGACCTTGCTCCAGAGGCCCTGAGCTGAGAGTCTGTCCTCTGCTCTTCAGAATGTTCATCCTGCCCTGAGCATGGGCAGGCAGCACACACCACAGGGACACCCAGCTCAGTGTTTGGGTACAGTTGCAAGCACAGACCAGCAGACACAAGGCCAGGTCATTTCAGGGAAAGTTGTACCTTGTGGCTGAAATAACCCAAAAGGCCCCTGCCCCCTCATCCCTCTGCCACCCTCTGGTCTCCCTTCTTGTTTGTGGTCTGAATGAAGCACCAGGAAATGGGGCTGTGAGTAGAGATAGGCTGACATAAGCCACCAGTTCTCCTTTGGGAAAAGTATTAGTTTTTAAGACCAGCCCCAGTCTAGGTCTTCTGAATTCCTTCATGGATTTGGGCCCTCAATCCTGCCAGGACCCAACCCTGACTATTGAGGTTGCACAGTCCTCAAGTTCTCAGTCCTGAGCTCTGTTTATGGTACCAGTAAACACTAAGCACCTCAGACAAGCTGGAATGGCTTGATGGTGAGCTCCAGGCCACCTTTGAGGAAGCTCCAGGTGGAGGCCAGGGCAGGAGGAGCCCCTGGGAGATGGAGGTTCAAACCTCTGTGGGATGGGCAGCATCTTCAGCTGGTGGCCCCTGCTTTGAAAGACTCATCCAGCTGATGAGTGACTCCATGTGTCCCAAAAGTTTTCCTGCATGGCCATGATGGCCACAGCACCACCCCTCTTTGGTGAGGTCCATATATGGTCCACCTCACTCTAAGTGCCTGGGCTTTTCCCTGTGCCCTCTTCATGCCTGAGATGGTTCCCCAGCCACCTGCACCCACATGGTTCTTTCCACCATTAACTATGACTGATAAATGCTATAGGACATCAGGAGCCCTAAAAGCAGCAATGCTCAGCAGTTAAATCAGCTTTCTCCATCTTATCACTGATGGTTGTCCCACAGGCAGTCTCTGTGTGTGCTACAGTCTGAGCCTTGCTCTGCAGAGCCCCAGCTCAGTGCTGAATCCCCCAGCACTTTGCTGTGCCCACATCAAACCCCTGCTGAGCAGTCAGGACAGGCACCTCCCCATCTCTGCAGGGCTCCTGATGGAGGCTCACATCTTGGTCTGGTCCCTCTCATCCCACAGGGCTGATTTAGTGCAAAGCTCAATGTGAGGACTGGGCTAAAACCCTATACGAAGATTAGGCTAAAAATCAGCCTCCTACTGCCCTGTATTTTTGCGGAGGTGGCACAACCTCTGGGCACCTCTGGTTTGAGGGAGAAATGGAGTATCTCTGGTGGGCTAGGAGGAGGGACACCACTTTTTTTTTTTTCACATTTGCAAGGAATGGAGGGACTGCAGGAAGCTTCTCTCCCAGGAGAGGTGGTGGGTGGATAGGATGAAGGGTCTGGTGGGTACCACATCCTGAAGACCACCAAGCAGCTGCACGTGCTGAGCCTTACCTTCCTCCATCTCAAGCTGAACCTGGAGATGTACAAAATCCCCCTCGTGATTCCCCAACATCTGCCCAACCTCTTCAGGAGCTGTGGTGGAGTGTGGACAGCAGACCTGAGGGCATGGTGTCTGTCAGCTGCAATCAGGAGCTGGGAGAATTCCTTCCACCATTTTTGCTTGCAGATTCCCAGGATGTGATTGCAGCAGCAGCAGCAAAAGGCTCACACCAGGCCCTGTGGGAAGGATTCTTGAACCTGTCAGAAATTCAACAGCATCAGCAAGAGCACCCAGCACAGCAGGGGTGCTGGCCCAGCCAGGACACATCACCCTTCTGCAACTGGTGGCAAGTCTCAGATGAGCTGCAGGCGCTTCCTCCTCTCTACTAGGAGCCAGAGCTGTGTCCCAGGCTGCCCTCTGGCACAGGTCTGACTGTGCTCTGGGGGAAGCCAAAAGCCTGTTGTGAGCCCATCTGCTGCTCTGGCCATTTTCAGAGGACAGAGGTAACAAGGCAGGGCCAGGAGATTGCAGGAGCCAGCCCGAGTCTCTAAGCCTAAGCTGAAAAAGTTTGTGGGTTATGGTTTTTGTTTGGTTTGGTTTTTTTTTTTTCTTTTATTTGGCCAAAATAATCTCATTTCACAGCAAAGTCTCGGGGAACACCTAGACACGAGGTTGTAGACATCCAGTTAAGAAAGGACTGCATGAGGTTAGGATGCTATTTATATATTCTGATATATATATATTATAGCAATATAAGTGTATTATAATATAATATATTGCGATAGTATATTATAGCAATATAAGTGCTACTTATATTCTGCTTGCACTTGTCATTGCCTCTCTCCTCCTGTCCACCCTGCCATCAAGGCTGGAATGAAAACCCAGTGATTTGGCCAACACAGGTGAACTTCAGCTGCTGGAGTGACCGAGGAACCTCAACTGGCTCTGCCTGAAGTGTTCCATCTTTCCCCAGGGCTGCCAGGACAGGGACCATCTCTGAAGCACCAGCAGCCAGAGCCAGGGCAGTAATTGCTGAGCTTTGGAATGGGGGTGGAGGAAAGACCAGAGAATCCTCCAGTCTGACATAAACCAGCCCAACAGCCTGTGTAACCACATCTCCCATAGCAGGGACTCCACAGGGGAGGGACTTGTGTCTGGCCACCTCCTGCAGCACCCACAGCTGCTGAATCAGCAGCACATCCCTCTCCACCCTCTGACTGCCCATTCGTGGAGCTATGGCTCAGAAACTTCTCTAATCCCTTTTTGACCCTGAAGATCCTACATAAAGAAGTATTCTCCTTCATCTGTTTTAACCTCTTGTCTTCGAGGTTCCATCAAGTGTCCCTTAGTAGCTGCCTGAGAGTTACAAACAAGAGAACCAGCCCACAGCGTGGCTTTCAGGTCCTTCTCTTGTGCTGATTGCCAAATGTTATCCATGAACACTGACACTTGGGCTGAAATCTGCAGCTCCTGGCAGAAAATTCACAAAGAAGACAAGGTACAACCATGGAGATGGTATTTATTCTCGTAACAGAGGAGAGGCTGCTTTACTGATTTCATATTTACAAATCTGTTGGCAAAGAAAATAATATCCAGTGTCATTTATCAGCCTATTGTACAGCCCTGGCAAGAAGCATTCGTTTGTAATAGCAGCAAATGCCTATGGTGGATTGCCTGCTACAGCTAAGTGCAAGGAAGAACAGGGATCAGCTGGGGGGTGGCTGCCTGCAGACCCTGGCACAGAATCTGCAGCCCAGGGAGGGGGGAGAAGGAACCACCCGGCTGCTCCGGCCCCCAGCCTGTTCAGAGGTTTGAATGTCAGCACAATGTGGCAGAGCTGGTAACTCCCTGCCTGATTCTACACTTCTGGGAAAGCAGCCCCACATCTGAATTCCAAGTCGTTCAGGGCTTCAGAAGGCCAAAGAAAGCTGAATGGTTTTGAAGCACTGGGATGGGATGGGATGGGATGGGATGGGATGGGATGGGATGGGATGGGATGGGATGGGATGGGTGTGTGAAGCAGATCCAGGCACATTTTTGGGGTCATGTCTGGCAGAGCTAATCATGACATGGGAGCAAAACTTCCTGGCCTGCTGGATCACAGTAGCATCTGGTATAAGCAGAGGAACCAGGACCCTTGTTCAGCTGGGCACAAACAGAACTCCTGCTGTGGAGTTCATCTGAGCAAACATGTAGCCTGGAAACCCTGCTCACACACACTAAGAGATCCAAGCAGCAGCAGGCTCAGGGCACTCTGCACCTTAGGCCCAAACTTTTGGTACATATTCAGACATCAGCTTTAAACCTAACTGCTGGCAGGACTCAGCTCCCAGCTGCAATGAGGAGAGGATGATCCCAGGTCCTCACTTGCAAGAGAGAAGGATACAGAAATGCAAATGCAACCTTGGATGCTACCAGCAGATGTGGCATTGCAGGAATAATCCTAACAAGCAGCTTTTTGTAGAAGGGAAAACATTTTAAAGGAAGAGAAGAGTAACACCAGGATGCCACAGAATCAGTAATTGCTGCTTGCTAAGGAGCATGCAACAGGATCTGGAGGCTGTGGGGAAGTCCATGCCCTGCCTCTGGAAGACACTGTCCTTGCTGTGCCACAGGGGTTTAACAGCAGCAGGGAGAATGCTGAGCTGCTCACCTGACACTGCCCCTACACAGGCTCCACCACACCACAGCTGCTCGGTTCTGCCTCTTCCCTTCTCTTCTTTTTCCCTTCCCTTTCCCTTCCCTTCCCTTCCCTTCTCAACCCCTCTGCAACTTCCATGGCAATTCATTGGGAAGGGCACAGGTGCCACAGCTTACTCCATGGAGCTGCAGCATTCCACGAGCAGATGGCCATGATGCTGCTCTGCCTGGAAGGGCACACCTGAGCACAGGAGCATTTCCTACAGTTGGGAACCTTCCTGGCTTTCTCTAGACCTGGATGAACCAGGAGGCTGCACAAAACTGGTCCTGAGTCCTTGGCAGAGTGGTCTGGGAAGGAGCTGGTACCAGGAAGGGAGGTGCCAGACTCATGGAGACTGCTCTGAGCACAGTCTAAGATGATCTGCAGGAAAGCTGGTGCCAGCTCATGCTGCCCATAGCAGAAAGGAGCTGCAAGGCTGCTCTGGTTGCCCCTCCAGAGGATGTGGCCCCCACTAGATGAATGCCAAAGAGGCTGTTTACCTGTTTGGTGTCAGATGTGTGGCCTTCCCCTTGTCCCCACCTCCTCTGCCTGGGCTGCAATGTGCTTCCCCTGACCAGGGCAGTCCAAGGAACCTCTGCCTCAGTGAACTCCCTGTACCTTTACATCCCTCTACCAACAGCATCATGAGGTGTCTGAACCACCCTCATGGCTCCAACCAACAGCCTGCAGAGGTGAACCAGGCTGGCTCCAAGCAGTGGCATCATCCCCAATGGGACAGCAGGAGCAGCCACAACACAGGAGTGACATCCTCCTACCTGAAGCCAACTCTACCTCCAGAAGGCAGATGGACTCTCACTGCCCCAGGGAGCAACTTCTCATGGACATCATAGTCCTGTCAATGAGCAGCCAGTCCTGTGGCTCCAAGGAGGAGGGCTGTCTCCCTTTGACATGCACTGGGAGGCCAGGAACACTGCATCTGGCCTGGTGTGTCCAGGGACCTCCTGTTGCTGAGCAGCCTGAGCCTCCCAGGACTGTCCAGTTCTTGTCCTCAAGGTCAAATGCTGGGAGATGCTCCGGGTGTGACAACAGCAAGAACAATGGGAGAAACCTAAGTGGAGGGGAGAAGACTTCGGGCACTCAACAACTCCCCAGAGCAACGTCTTGGACCTTGGTGTCAGTGGCTCAGAGCAGCCCTTTGATGAAGCTGGTGTCCAGGTGCACGATCAGCATGCGGAGGAAGGACATTTCCTTGCGGGTGTTCTCAAAGATAACGCGGGGGTCGTCGGACTGGCAGCGCAGGCAGTTGGGGGCCATCACCATGGCCAGGTTATTCACATCCATCTTTGTCCTCCCCACATTTGATGGCTGAGCAAAGACCTGCAGGTAATAACATACTTTCAGCCTGGAGCAGTGGAAAAGGGCAAGTGATCCTACACATGTGGCCTAAGAGGAGGAAAGAGCAGAGATGGGGCCTGCTGGAAGGACAATGCCCCAGCAGTCTGACACCCACTGTGCTCCTGACACCCCAGGAGCCTCAGCACACAGGGAATACCATGCAGGTCTCAACTGGCCTCATGCTCCACAAGGTCAGGAACACCTGGTTATTCATTGATGCCACAAGGGAAAAGACTAGAAGATCCCCTTCCATCAATCCCACCGTAACTACAGCTGGGAGGTCCTAAAACCCTGCCAACAGCCACCAGAACCGTCCCACCAACTACACCCCATGAGTTCCAGGCTCCTGGCTGCAGTGAGGGGCACGTGGAAGTGGGGGGGCTGCCTATGCTGGGGTGCAGGACAGCGGGGGCTGCTTACCTGCAGGAAGTGTATGAGGTAACACAGCACCAGTCTGTTGAGCTCTGGCAAAAGCTGCACCACAGCAACAGCAGCATCAGGGTTCTCGTAGTTGCTGATACACTCTTTGTAGAACTGCTGGGGGATCACAGGCTCCTCCAGCTCCCGGTACCACAGCTTGAGAAGGGAGGCTGGGCAGAAAGCAGGGTGCATGAGAACAGGTCTGGTTCCCTCCCCACCCCCTTCACAGGCAAACCTGGCAGCCAGGATGAACTCCTTCAGGAGACAGAGGGCAGAGAAGGGATTCTGCACTTGTGCCCTTTCACTTTATTTCAGTCTTGGCTCTGAAGCTCTCTGGCAGCCAAAACGGACAGTCAGAGGAAAACACTGACCCTTATCTACCTGTTCCTCCAGGAAGTGGCTCTGGGGCCACCTAAAGGAAAGGACAAGGCAACCTTGGAGCTTGGGTGCTGCTCCTGAATGACTCCCAGATGCTCTGTGTCAGACCCCACTGGAGGCAGAGGCTCCTGCACCACCCCCAGTGTTTTGCTATGGGCAGGATTTGGAAAGGCAGCAGAAAGGCACAGAATGAAAACTCAGTTGGTGAAGAGAGAGTATATAGATTCCCCAACCATCAGCACACCTCCTGGGCTGCTCCTGCACCTTTTCCTCTGCACTACTACAGCTGAGGTTACAGCACACATTCCCATACCTGGGATGTTGGGATCACTGAGGCCGCTTGGGATTCTCCACTGATCCACCTGCAGCTTCAATGCATTGACTTCATCTATGTCACCAGGTATCCTGCACAGGGAGACACAGTAAAGGTGCCTTGGAGAGCTAGCAGGGCAATGTGCCTGTGTGGCAGCTGGCTGGCAAACGTGCTCCAAACCTATTTCCAGGGTGTCAGGGAGAAGGAAAACCACACCAGAGGTAGCTAGAGTTCTCCAGCGAGAATGGGTTGCCTGTTTTCAGACACAGTTTTCAAGTGGGGGTAGAAGAAACACTTGTCTCCTTCCCAGCTATCCTTCTGTCCTTTGGGGTGATTATTTTCTGTAAAACTGGGCATCTCTATAGCATGTTCAGTCCAAAGATAAGAAGCCTCTCTGCCTAAATACAGCAAGATACTCACCACCCTCGCCAGGCAAAGTTGAGTCTTTTGCTAGCCACTTTAAATCAAGTTTAGCTACTGAAAACGTAACACAAATCTTAAATGAAACTAACAAAAAACCCCACTGAGTTTGCAGCACTCTTATGAACTCTTCTGCCAGAAACCCAAGAGCTTCTCCTCTCCTTGCACTGGCCAACTACTGCTGAAGCTGATGGAAGTTCAGTGCCTGGGTACTTGCTGTCCTAATAGTTCAACTCACATCTAGGCTGTCCCTGCACACAAATGCATTAAGCACTTAGCATACTGTAAGAGGTGATTCCTGAACCTGGGAAAGGCCAGTGATCAGCACTGGAGTGCTGCTCTCAGGGAAAAGGAGGTCAAGATGGGATCAATCTTCATTCCTCGGCTTGGAGGACTGACCTGTGGGTGGTTCAAAAGTACCACAGTGCCCCAAAAGCTCACCTGAAAATCCCCTCTGTCTGCTCTCCCCCCAGAGCCAGGACCTGCTGGGAGAGCTGTGTCTGCACCCAGGGCAGTTTGTTCCCCGGGTACATCTCCTGCTGCCGCTGCATGATCTCCTCCAGGGAGCTGCCGAAGAGCGACGGGGTAACGATGGCATTCCTGGCGTGCATGATCTCCTCCACTGTGGGTTTGCGGAGGCCCTGAGGACAGGAGAGGAGCTCAGTGCAGCTGTGGCACAGCCATCAGACAAACAGTGAGCTGGGGATGGTGGCAGCGAGCAGCCAGGATGGAGAGGGCTGCCCGTGCGTGGGGACACCTTGCTCTGCAGCCCCCACCTCCTAAAATCAGGGGGGGTTCAACTCGTCAGGGCTAAGTGGAGCAGAGAAGCTGGTGCCTGTTGGTAGGAGACCACTTTGGAAAGTTTGGGCTGTTTCTTCAGGGATTCTGTTGCTGTGTTCGGCACACTGGAGGGACTGCTACAGCTCTACCTGCTGGAGAGGTGGGTGGAAGCATGGAGCCCAGCCACGGGACAGCTGAGAAACAGCCCTTTGGAGAAAGGACTTCCAGATATGTCCAACTCCAGGGAAAGCTCTGCTCTCAGACGCTAAAGCTCTCTTAAAAAGTGGACACCAGCACTTGTTTCTTCTGAAAGACACTGACATTTGAAAGGGGCTTTGGACCTGCCCCACCAGAGACTGGGAGGAAGGCAGTGGTGGCCCAGGGCTGGCAGGCAGGCTGCCCAGCACCATGGCCATCCAGCAGTGACCCCCATGGGGGGGAAGCTCTTGCAGACCCCTCAGAGGGCAGCAGTCACGGGGGCTGCAGTTGTGTGAGATGCATGTCTGGACATTTCCTGTCCTGTCCCGGCGGGGACGCCGGGAGCCTTCACCCCTCCTGAGGTATTTCAGCTATTTGTTTGCTGTACAGGGAGTCCAGATGGCAGGGAGGCCCCAGAGGGATTTGAAGAAATGAAAGATGACAGGATCTGGCTTGGAGACCGAGGATGGACAGGCTGGGGCTGCCTGCCAGCTTTCACAGCCCTGTGCAGAACTGCGTGGGGGAAAGGGAAGAGGGGGATTTCCAGATAACACAGAGCACAGAGGCTCTCCTCTGCAGCAGCCATCTCTGCTGTGTGATTTGGGGAACTGGGAATGAATAATTCTCCAGCAAAACAGCAGCAAGGCTTGGCCTATGCAAGCTCTCAGTGGCAAAGGGAGACTGTTCCCTCACCTGAAGAAATCAAACGCTGGGCATCCGCTGCACCTCTAGCCCTGGGGAGAGGCAAACAGCAGGTTTGTCCTCTACATCCCTACAACCAATGAGGGCCAAGCCACTGCTGCCTGCCAAGAGGACGGCAGGACCTAGGCAGCAGCCTTCACCCACATGTTCATGGGGAGACAAGCCCTGAGGAAGCCTCTCCCGCTCACTCTATCTCCATTTCCCATCACTAAATCAGTGGTGAGGTGCCAGAGCCCTGGGACTGCCTGCCCTGGGACCTGAGAAGCTGAGTGTGGTGCAGGCAGCCCCCAGGCCCTGGAGCAGCTGCTCACCTTTTTGCCTCCAGTGACAGCCACTTTCTGGAGTTTCCGGTAGCAGTACTTGGCATAGGTGCTGATGGGCAGACCTGGTGGGAAGGAGAAGTGAAGGGTCAGCCCTCAGTGCCATTCACCCACCACAATGTCACCCCTCAAAGAGCACCAGGGCAGCGGGTCCCACCAGCACCAACAGCCACCCCCCTTTTGTGCTGCCAGCACCCCAAGGCCCTGCAGCCCCGTGGCAGGCAGCCTCAGCACAAGTTGCTGCTTGGGCTTGGCAGGATTCAGCTTCTGAGTCAGAGCTCATAGTTCTGCACCTCCCACCCTGCTCCTGAGGATATTCACCTCCTGCACAGGCAGCCTGACCCCGTCCTGACTCCACAGGAAGCGTTCAGAGCCCGGCAGGTGAGTGTGAGCCCTTGCTTTGAGGAGTTGACACCCAGGGCTGGGTGGTTACCAATTGCCAGGGCTCAGCCAGGCAGCAGGCACAGCCAGGCTCTAACCCGGGAAGATTTCAAAGTGTTTTAAACAAATTGTGTCTGACTCAAGAACTGCAGTGTCAGGCAGAGGCAACAGCAGCAAAAGGTGTGTGGGGCTGGAGGAGTGATCCATGAACTTGGGACACAGGGAGAGGGATGGGAGGGCAGCAGGGTCTCTTCACAGCCTTTCTTCTCCCTCCTGCAGCCTCCAACCCAAGGCTGTGCCATGAGGCTGGGGTGGGCTCTGTGCCAGAAGGAGAATCAGGCAGAGGGGAGCTCGGGAGCTTGCCCACAGGAGCTGCACCCCCCGGGAGAAGGGGCTGCTCCGGCTGCGCTGCGTTCAGCGAACTCGGAGGGCAAGCAGAGCCAGGATTCACAGAGCTAATCCCCACATGACACCAAGAGAAATGTTTGCACTGACAGAGCGCTGATTGCTGGGAGAGTTTTTCCAAAACCGTTGGCCTTTTGTTCTTTTTCGAGTCAAACCCAAATTGCTTGCTGAAAGCAGTGAATAGATCTGCCCCATTTGATTCCCTGCCAGGCTCAAAGCTCGCAGCAGAGTTCAAAATACTTGTGGCTTTTAAAATCTACATTCTGGTCAGATGCTGTGTTTCAAAACAGCCTTGTACACACCCTAAGGCTTAGGTGAGCTGATCAGGAGCCTGGAGTTGATCAGTTCCTCTTGATGCTGAGGGAGGACAAGCTCTGCTCAAGGAGAGCAGCCGTTCACAGAGGTGAGAGATGCACTTCCCCTGTCCTCCTCTCAGCCAGCAGACAAACCACAGTCCTTGGCTCCCCATGATGAAACAAGCCCCCTGTGCCTCAGACAAGCTGCTTGACTGTCCCAGCTGGAGCAGAGCCTCTCCACAGTGCTGGAGCAGTGCCCAAGGAGGACAAGAGCATCCCCCTCTCCCGCAGACAAAGGGAAGGGAAGTCAGTTTTGAGAATTTCTCTCTCTTGGGAGAGAGAGAAAGGCAAAATATTCCCTGTATGCAAAAATGCTGCTAATCACAGGCATGATTTACACTGGAAATGTCTAAGGATTAAAGAAAACAAAACCAATGAGCTGCTGTGTGATGCTTCACTATTTCAGGTTACGACTTTTGTTCTTAAAATGGGCACAGTGTCATCTGCTTCACAAAGGAGGGGATGGGAATAGACTGGTCTGTGTCTCTGCATCACAATTATGCGGGAGGCAGCACATTCAAAACTAATAATAATACAAAATTGTTTTTTCACACTGTAATTAGACCATGAAACCCATAATCATCCTAAGAGTTGAACAAGGTTTGCAAAGGAACTGACTGTCTTGACACGGGGGCAGCAGCTGGACACGTTCACTTCAAGCCTGTTTTGTACTTTCCCAGCACGCCCCCAGATCCTGGGAAAAGCCTCAAACCTACATCCTGCACTTCCTGCAGTGAGGCATCCTGTTCCCAGTGAGGACCAAGCTGCAGCCTCGGATCCAGAAGGGACAGCCAGGGCTGTGTGTGGAGCCCACCAAATTTCCAGCAAATAAACTGAAAATTAAACTTGCCCCGTGCATAAGGGGCTGGACCTGTCATTGCCCGTGGATGAGTCACAAAAAAGCAGAGGGAGTCCTGAGGAAGGGGGTGACCTGTGCTCTGCCACGGCGGGCACAGCATGGAGGCTCCCACAGGGCTCTCCCCCAAAACCCCCCAGCCCCAACACCACCCCTGCCAGCTCCTGGGGCACCTGCAGAGCCAGAGGGTGAAGGAGACACGGAGAAGCTGGGAGACAAGTGGTGAGCTGGAGAGGGAAATGGGAAGGAGAGGAGCAGAATTTAGCTTTAGCCTCCGCTTTTCCAAACCTGAGCCCTGACTCAACCATCTGGCTGCTTTTAAAATGCTGAGCTGGGGAGGAGCTCCTGGCAGTTCCCTTTCCTTGCCAGGTACCCCCTGTGCTGCTCCCCAGCTCTTGGCCTCGGTGCAGTGATGGGCTGGAAAGGGCTAATACTGAAGGCAATTCCACTTCCCTGAGCACATCATGAATCTGTGGAATCCAAAGCTGATCTGTTACTTCCTGTGGTACCACGGTAGCCCCAGGAGCTTGGGAACAGAAGGCTACCAACAACCCACACAGTGAAAAATAGTTTGCAAAGGAAAATATTTTTCCATGTGCTGGCCTAGAAATACATGTGAGGAGATTCTTAAAGAACATCTCCTTTTATAAGAAGTTAAAAATCCAGGCAGGGCACATGCAGGAACATACCTTCTAGAATAGACTTGAACTCTCTCCTGCCAAAAAATGTCTTTGAAAATGCAGCAAACAATGTGGATTCAGAACACAGCCATGGAACACATATTTTAGCACAGCAGAAGCTGCTGTCTTTGTTTCTGTGATCTTCCCCAGCCTGGGCCAGCCCAGCCAGGCTCTCAGACCAGGGCCATGCCCTCTGGCACTGGAGTTGGACTCTCCTGAACAGCTCAGCTGGGCTCTGCACCAGTGCCACTCTCCTGGCTTTGACCTGCCCAGGCACCCTGGGTTTACAGCAGTGTTCTAGCTCCTCTTCCTCACACCCCCAGCGCACCTTTCTGCATCCCAGCAATGCTGCTCCACCACCCTTCCCTCCAGGGAAAATGCTGTGCTTTGCCAGCCCTAAGGGCTGTGATATCAGCAGCCTGCATCTGCCACCAGAAACATAAAAATCAGACAGAGGATGTCTGAAAAATGAGTGTCCCATTTGGAAAATCTCCCAGCTAACAGCAGGTGGGAGATACCCTGAGGCAGTGTTGCACCTGGACCTTTCACCATCACTTGACAGACCTTTCTGCTTCAAATTTGTCCCACTTCTCCCTGAAGCTCTTTATGCTCCTGACCTGGACAACACCTACTCTGCCAACTCCTAATAATTTAATTCTGTGATTCAGAACAGAAGACACTTAAGCCCATCAACAAAACCAGGTGGTTTCTAACTCTCTTAAAACAACAAATTCTCTTCCTCTCACTTTCCCCAGGTGACCTGCAGTTTCCTTCAGTCCACTGACCTTCTCCTCCCCTGCTCCTCCAGCTCCAGCTCCTGTGGGGCTTCCTCTGCCACACTCACCAGCCCTGGAGGGCCCATGGGTAGGACATGTGGGCACAGCATCATCATGCCCAAGTGCTGGTTTGCTCTCTGTGCCTTTTCTACAAGCTCCTGATCTTCTGTTTGATTGCTGACTGCTTCCTAGCACCACGTGTACACTTCTGGAAATTCAAACACAGGCTCCAAAATGTCTTTCCCTCCTTGAAACAGCTCTGCAGGAGCCTCCTGCTGCACGTGCAGTTAGGGATGTCTCCCCATGTACAAACCTTTACTTTTGCTGATAGTTTTCTCTGTTGTTTGATTGTGTAGTTACTCACCCTTTTGAGATCCCTCTGCACCTTTAGTTTGTACAATCTAGTATAATTAATAATTTTGTAACAACACTGAGCTGCCAGCTCATTTTTTGCCTCCTTGTATAAACCCAAAGCTCAGATTACATTCCTGTAGGATCAGCAGACAATCCTCCTCCTGAGAACACATCATTTGTATCTACCTGTTATTCTTCTGCCTTTCAATGGGTTATTGATCCATGAAAAGACCTTGCACCACCTTCATATTTCATTTACTCACAGAGAATTACACCAGAAGGTGAAGACTTGAAGATGTAAGCATGGGAAACTACAAAATCATTTCTTTGCACGTTAGGTGATAAACTCACCCAATTATTTATCTACAAGCCTCTGCACTGAAAGAAGCATGTGAGGGGGAAATCTCTGCTCTAACTCCATTTTTTACTGAAAGACACGTGTCTGTATTCTACTATACAGTTCCATCTGAAAATAGTACATTTATTTTTCTAACAGATTTATCTGCTGAATTGCTGGTGCACCATTCATAACCATCTAAGTATTTCAGAGGAGTGACAGACACTCTTCTTGCAGGGGCTGCAACCAAGGGGCCTCCTCAGGAACCTCCCAGACTTGCAGCTGTCTTGGGGGAGGAGGGACACAGGGAAGCCACCTCAGGAGAGGGCAGCTGGGGTGTCACACGCCTGTCTGCTGGTGTCAGGTAGGGCTTAGCAATGCAGGAAGCTGGACTCCAGCTCTCCCAGATTAAAATCACTGATGCCACATGATATGAAGTGCTGCCTGATATGAATTCAAAGGATTAGCTCAAATTTCCTGAAAGTAATATAAAAAAAAATTAAAAATAAACGGACTTTGCTTAGCAAAACTTGAACCAGATCAAGGATTTCCCTGCAGGCAGCAGTTAAAACCTGAGGCTGGAGGAGTATGTCAGGTCTTGCTCATCTGACAGAGATGATATTGCAAGCCCTGGGGTGCAGTGTCCAGGGAGTGTGGACAGAGGGAAGCCAATACTGGAGAGAAAAAGGCAGTGCTCTTTGCCAGGTATCACTGTCCTCCCTGAAGGTTCTCAGGTTGGGTGGTGGTTTACAAAATACATGACTACAATTGAGACAGGTTCTTTTCAACATGCTGGCTCCATGACTGGAGTGTGCTATAGGGAATCCTGTGGCACACACAGACCAGCTCAGCTTCACCCTCAGCTCTGTAGCTAAATGAAAATCCATTTCTCACACAACTCTGAGTTGAAGTTGCCACACTGGTACCTGTCCTGTCTTGTGCCCAGCTGTCACCCACACTGCTCAGCCATGCTCTGCTCAAACCTCTCACACTCATCACCTGCTGTAAAGAACTGCTCTGATTTTCAGTGCAGCTCAGCATCCCTGCCTGCCAGAGGTTGGTGCAGCTCTCCCTCTAGGTCCCCTGCATGCTGTCCCTCCCTTTACCTTCATCCTCAGTGTTTTGTTTCCTCTTTTTCCTGGATTTGGAGTTCTTCTTGGTTTTCAGATCCACCAGCTCCTTGATGCGCTGGGCAACTGAAAAAAATCAAGAGAAGTTCTGGATTAATAACATGGAATGATAAAATACCAAAGTCCAGAACTGCCCTTAGACATGGTGGCCATCTCATTCCAGTTTGAGGAGGTCTGCTTGAGGAAAGGTCCTGTACCATAGCCAGCTTCAAATATACCTCAGCGTGGGGCCCAGACCATCACTCAACTTCTCCAAATGGCCAAATAATTGAGAAGGAGCTCCAGGAAACAAGCTTCTACCTAAATAAACTTATTGCCTAAATACCAGCAGAAGGAACAACTGCTTTCTCCTCCTCACTGCCCGGACCCTGGTGCTGACAAGGTGATTTTTCACTCCTGGGCCAAGTGTAGCTAAAGGGAGAGGTTTTGGGGAGAAGTGACAAGGTCCTGGGATCCTCAAGAAAACCCAAACCAGTGCTGCACATGCAACAGTTCAGTGAAAAAAACCCCACTTAAGGCTACAGGCACGAAACCAGAAGAGAAACATTGGCATTGCAGCACTGCTGCCTTAAGACCCACCTCCACTGCCACACCAGGGCAGAAAGATGCTGGACAAGAACCCCTGCGTCTGCCCTGCAGATCTGGGGGGATTTCAAGGTGAGTTTGAAGCCCCCAGTGGAAATATGTGCTCTGGTTTCTCAGCTGAGACTGGATGAGACACAGGGAATGCTGCTGAAACAGTGACAATCAGCCAATAAACACCCCTGCTTGGTTTGCTGGGGTTTTGCACAGGGTGCAATGTAAAATTGTGGTAATAAGCAAACATATGCTGGGCTGCTCACCAAAGCTTCTGTAAGACAGCTACATGGCATCTGCTCACAAAAGCCATACAAACTTCAGGATCCCAATGACTTGTCAAGCTAAGGCCTGCTTGTAATGTCTGCAATAGCTCCCCTAAAAATTCTATATTGACATCCATCTTTTTATTTTCTTTTTCTTTTTTTCTTTCCTGTTTTAAGGAACTTTGAAGCAAACAGTGTTTTCAGAGAACCCAAAGAAACCCTGCCCTTGGCAGGTCCAAAAGAGCTCTTTTCAGAGCTGCTCTTGCCACGCAGTTGATGAGATGAGCACAGTCCAGGGCTGCTATTTCCCTGCCAGACACAAGTGAGAACTGCCAGGAGACGAGCTGGTGGCAGCTTCATCTCACCAAGGGAGGATGAATTTGCCCAGCACATGGTGCTCTCAGACCAAAACCATAACCCTGGCTGGTGACTACCTCTTTTTTATAAAAACTAGACAACCCTGAGTACACGGCCCAACCCAGCAGGACGCTGCTGGGGACAGGGTGTGCACGAGGCACTTACTGTTTTCATCACTGTCAAGGTGGCGATAAATGTAACCTTCCAGGTAAGACTGAAATTTGGGGGATGGGGAGAAAAAGGCCAGACTGATGGCCATCAGTTCCCAGCCCCAGGCCAGACTTCGGAAGCAGGTGTTGTCTGTTGTCTGCCGGATCAGCTGGATGTACAGCTCGTCCCGCAGGCCCTGCGTGCTCCAGCACTTGGTGACAGTCACCAAGGCCACGTGGTTCCGGTCCATGCGGGTCTGACGATCTCCCATGTAGCTCTGCACCAGTTTGAACATCTCGCAGGCCTCTTTTTTGATGGTGCGGTTGCTGGTGATGAGCATCGGCTTTTTGATGGAGCCACCGTTCCAGGACAGCATGTTGGAGATGGAGATCCGTCGGCGGAAGATGCCTTGGGTGTGCATGTTGAGGTTTTTGGAGGCCCAGTCTGCCATGCTGCTCTGGGAGATGGGCTTCCGCAGGGTGCTGTAAGGGAAATGATATCCCATGCAGCCAGCAGGCTGGGCACTGCTCTCCTGCTTGGGGTCCAACTCGATGGTTCCGGGCTGCAATGGAGAACAGATGTGTCAAAAGCAGCTGGGGTGAGTCCTTACCCTGCCAGGACAATCATCACCAGGGAGGCATGAAGCTACCGGCAAGCGCAAAGTGGTGAAGCTGGGAAACACGTGTGGCTGTGCCAAAATCTGGCTGGCACAGCCACACACTGATGCTGTTCCCAAGGTGAGTGTTGGGACATGGAGTAACAGGGCTGATTGTCCAAGTTCTCCCAGGGCTCCAGGGGACAGCCCGAGCAGGAGTACAGCTCTGTGGCACCAGGACACCTCAAAGAGCCAAGGGTCTCCCCACTCTTCACCTCTCAGTTCCCACAGAGCTGCAGAAGCCCAGGAGCTGGGTGGGGAATACCCAGAGGGAAGACACTAGACAGCCACAGCAATCCTGGAACTGTTTCCTTCTTGTATTTACCCTTTCTGGCCCTCTCACCATTACTGTTTTTCCAACTTCTATTAAAAAAAAAAAAAAAAAAAAAAAGACAAAATCAAATCAATGTGGCTAGGGACCATTGGGAGCTGCTGAGCTTCAGGCACCATGTGCCTGGACAATCTCTGCATTGAGGCATTCAAAACATGGATCTCAATTCCACCATGACCTCCCTAATGGAAATACTGGCAAGACTCACCAACAGCACAGGAAAAGCTAAGAGAGGCAGAATGGTCACAGCCATTTTTGATGGCAAGGCTGTCACCCAGGTAGGATAAACAGTGCTTGAGTTGGTGAAATGGAAGAGCCTGATATCTGGGTCAGTCAATCTCCACCACTGCCCAAGCTGGATCTCCACTCCACTCACACCATGAGTGAAGGATTTCTCTATCATTAACCCTGGTCCTCAGTGTCCACAGGACAGATACAGACTACAGACTCAGCACTTCCATGAGTACCACTGCACAGGACACAGGGACATCTCTGGGATGGGCTCCCTACTATGTTTTCATACCCAAGTCAGGCAGAACCTTCCCCAAATGAAATCCAAATTGTCCACAAGTATTGGGTTGGTTTTAATTTGCAGAGGACTAGGGACAGCTGCTCCCCACCCACACTGATCTTACTCATTTGCTCCAGGGACAAGGCCATTGATCACAAGTTCACAGAGATAAGGAAGCAGAAGAGACAAAGATCTTCCTTCCTCCCAGCCCTTGTCCCTGCTCCTACCCCAGTGGTCACTATGGATAACTACATAATTAGAGCTTGGGTAGTACTGATCCCAAGAAATCGATGTGTAATAACTACCTGTGAGAGTAAGACATTTCTTTTGCCCATAGAGAACTCAGGATGAAAGTGGCAGCCTGGGACACATATGGAACTCAAACACCCAACAAGTTTTTTTTAGGAAACAGACTTCTTTGTTAAACTTTAAATTCCAACATGGAACAACTAAAAGGTAAACAGCCCACACTTCTGTGTTCTCCAAGGAGATCTCCAGCAAGTAGGAGGAAACCAAACAAGATATTCCTGAGGTTTTTTGTTTTTAAAGGAAGACAAAGAAACAGAAATCCTGCTAATTTGGGTTTTGCAGTGGAAACAGTGAAATAAAACACACATTTCCGCTCTTAACACATCACCTTTACTATGCATGGCACACTCTATTCTGGCCCTGGCCTACAGTCAACCCCAAAATACACACTGGTTCTTAAATATTTAGAGCCAGTCAGTGTTTTCTTCTTAGTAAGGAGGAACTGCTGAACTCATGACAGAGGCTTGTGCAGTCCCACCCTTCCCTATCTCGCCCCAAACACGTATCTACATGTGGATGACAGGATTAGCACACATCACACTCCACCTCCTATTGCCAGCCTGGGGCACAGTAATTTCTCCTGCCTATCTACTTAGTTTGGGGTTTTTATACCTTGAGTTACCCTTCTACCTCCTCATCCTCTCTGAATTCACTCAACATGTTGCCTAAAAATCCCTGCCTGCAATTTTTCTCTGCCATCTGCATCCTCGATCTTCTTCAGTCCACCTTCCATGCCCAGGATTGTTTTTTCTCCTACCACCCCAACTGCTCCTTCAGGATGTTCCTTCTGAGGTTCCACCTCCCCACGGCTCTCTAGAGATTCAACAGCCTCTTGGTTCTCTCTTCTTCTCTCTCCAGAGTTTATCTCTCAAATCTCATTCACACAACTACCCAGCTATTAACTTTGTGCTGACAGTACACACCCACTCTGCTCAGCCTGTCCAAGAACTTCTGCCCCCTCCTTGGATAATGGATTTCCTTGTCTCCTGATTCCCCTCTCCATCAGGCAGGTCCAGCACAGGGCACTGCAGGTGACTCAAGCCACACACTGCCATTTCAGAGGAGACAGCAATTTTGATGCCATCTTCTCTGCAACCTCCTACCCTCCTTCCTGGCACTCAGCACCTCAGCATATTTCTGTAAATATTTATTTACTGATTTGCTGGCTTTACTACACATCCATCCCCTTACATCTTCCACTGTATTCACCTTCTCCCACCTACCACATATGAATCATTCTTCTTCATTTTCAAGGCTATTCCCCGCCTATTCCCAGCCCACCATCTCTTGTGCATAATCAAGCCATCACTCATGGCATCAATACACCGAGGTGTAACACATCCTGAAGACCTGAGAGCAGCCTTCCAGCAAGCCTAAAGAGGCTGAGAAATGAAACTGCTGAACTATGTGAGTCATGTGAACTCAAACAGGCTCTGTGCCTGAAAAATGGAAAATGCAGGAACAGGGAATCAGTGTTTAAAAGGGTTTCAGGTGAACGCAAGGCACCATGGATCAGAAATTACAATAAAGAGAACACATACACACAAATCTGATACAGCTGGGAGGTGTCAGCCTGGCTTCTAGAGAAAAGTGACACCTCACAGGACTGCTGGAGCAACCTGAAATGCTCAGGGAGCTCTGCCAAGTTTCTTCATGAAAGGTTGTGGGTGAGTAAACAGGAAAAAAGACAGAATAAAGGGTTAAAATAAACAGCTGCTTTTCATGCTGGAGGATTGTTATCAGCTGTGTCTCACAGAACTCGGGCTGTTCCACAGGAGTGAAATAACTGGAAGAGTGCGCAAGAGAAAAAGGATAAAAACTTCACAGGAGATAAAACTGCCTATACAGAAACTAAATTGGAACGAAACCAGGAGATTCCTTGAAATCCAAATAGGATAGAAGATAGCAAACTAAGTTCCGCAGAATTTATAGAGAAAACCTACTCCAGTTGTGCAGGCACACTAATGGGCTTGAAAACAGCTATTTCCATCCAAAAGAGGCTGGGGTCACTGTCACTGGCTTTTGAATATTTGCATTCCATGTCCAGGAAAGATGGGAAAGGAGAACAGAATATGAGGAACTATTATAAAAAGAAGAGAGAGAAAAAAATAGAGAAAATGCTGCCATGTGGCCATGCAAGCCCTGCACTGTGTGCTGCACCCACCAATTCTGGCCATCCCAAGGCAGAAAGGACACATCAGGGCAAGGCTGCCAAAGGAGACATGAGGCCAGTAAAACCATCAGGCAGTAGATTTACCCAGAGGACACAACCAAGCTACCTGCAGTGCTGAGGGCTTGCTAGACATGAGTCCCTGCACAATCCCCCCTCCTCTCATCCCTCTGGCCTGACATGGGGTCTCCAGCCCCAAGCTGAGAAGCTTTGTGACCCATTTGTTGTTCTGCAGGCACAGATACGTTCTGCCTGCAGCACATCCACCAAACCCACCCAGGAGCAGACCACAAACTCCACTCTGCACCACAGCAGCTCTAGCCCTGTGGAGATGGGGAGGTACCTGGGAGGAGCGGCGTGTAGCATCTGATGAAGACAGACTTGTCTGGCTGGTCACGTTCTTTTCTAAAGAATCTATTTTCTCAAAAGTCCTCTTCTGCCTCACTGTGTCCTGTGGAGCAGCCACATCACTGGGAAAGCTGCCCCTGCTCTCCAGGCCCTGTCTATACAGAGACCTATTACTAGCTGAGATGTCATCCCTTGAGCTTCGGCTGATGCATTTTTTCAAGTGGTCAGACTGAAATCTGACTTTGCTGCTCTCTGCTGGGATGCCACTCTCCAGACTTTGAGCATCCAGGCTAGCTTTGCTTCCCCTGCAAGCTGCAGATCTGCCCACCACAGCACGCATCTCAGCAATCAGCTTATCATTCAAAGCAGTGAGCTCGCTGCTGCTGCCCACAGAGCCAGGTCTGCCTTGGCCTGTCCCTTGCCTCCTTCCTTTCCTTTTCCTCAAGCTTGGAGAGGGGCCAGTCGAATAACCAGAATCCTGATGGCTTATCCCAGTTGGGTACTCTTGAGTTTGCAGGCTGTTCTGCCGACTGTGGTGGGCTTCCATGTTCTTGAGCACATTGGCTTCCAAGATCCTCCAAGACTGCTTGAAGCTGTCCTTTGAAGTCAGCTGGCCAGGCAGCTTAGTAGCAGCATCAGCTGTTGCAGCAGAAGAGTGGGAGAGTTTGGAGGACTGGTCAACATTGACCATGTGTTTGATATACTCTTTGCCAGCTGGGCTGTATTCAGTGGAAGAAGGATTTCTTGCGTGCTTCTTAGCAGCTTGCTGCTGCTGCATACCTGGATGCTGTAATAATTTGGTTGGTTGCAGCTGCTTTTTTAAGCTATTGCTTGGCGACCTTGGTGGAGACATCCTACTCATAGTGACACTTTCAGTGTCCATATCTACTGGTGGCTCATCATAAATTGGAGACTCTAGAGATGGCTCATCATATATAGGTGCAGGGGAGGCATACTTGGGGGATGCAGGCTGGGGGGTTCCTGTTCGGCTCCTTGGAGGTGTTTGAGAAGTTGGACCATTTGTCAGCACTAGGCAAAACCCACCATTCTCCATCTTTTTGATCTGCATGGACTGCTTTGCTTCTCCTGTAGGCATTTGCTTTGTGGCTGCAGGGCTCTGGGATGTGGATTGAGGCTGAGCATATATAGCTGGTTTTGGAAGAGATTTTTGGCTGTTGGCCTCTGGAGCACTCTGCAGCTGAAGCGAAGTGTTAGAAGAGCTCTGTACCTGCCTCAGACTGTTCACTTTCACCAACATGGCTGCTTTGGTGCCTGGCAGGGGCTGCCAGTGGGTAGGAGTCTCCCTAAAGAAAGAGAGATACAAATACAGGGAATTATTAAAGAGTTGAAGTATCCTCTATTTCTACCCAAATACCAGAGGGTGCTAATCTCAAAGTGCCTGGAGAGTCCCCAGCCAGTCATAACACTCCTTTTTTCTTCATTCTTGAAGTTCACCCTTCCCAAAACAGAAACACATTATTGTTCCACACCTGATAAATTTCTGAGTTATGAACAACAGAACGAGATGAAACAAGTTCAGGGTACTATAACCTGTCTGGGATCAGCAGCACTGAGATGGGAAACAACCTGTGCTTCCCCAGGCTCAGTAGCTAACACAGCACCCAGAACCACCAGTGGAAGACCAGTAAGGTATTCTGGAGCACTCAAGCAGCAAGTTGGAAAACAGTCCCAAGTGTCTGCCTTTGGATGGTCAAACAATGATGACAGTCCTTCCAGATCATGTTAGGTTGTCCTGGTTTAGCTAAGTCTCTTGTAAGTAGTTGCACTTGCTGGGGTTAACAGCAAGTTTCTCAGACACTGTCTGCTTCTAGGACTGATAACATTTGATGTTTATAGTTACAGCTAGAGACTGGTATGCAACCCAAGGACACTGCTCAGCTCTCAGGAACATTTTGCTTTCCAGAAGGAGCAACGAGGTCCCACCTGAACCCCTCCTCTGGGGAGGACCAGACAAGATAGATGTCAGAATTGACCAAACAGAGTATTCCATCCCATACACGTCATACTCGGTATAAATTTGAGGGATCAAAGGTCAACTAGTTCTTCTCTTCCTTCCTGCCCTCCCTGCTTCCTTCGGTATCCTGAGAGGATTCCATCCGTCCCGGTGCCTGTGGTCCTGATCCGTGCCAGCCTGAATCTGTGTGTTCCTGCCCCCAGCTCCTGACTGCTGCCGACTCCAGGAGTCCAGCCTGGACTTTCCCAGGGCTGCCCTGCAGCCTCGGTGGTGACGTGAGAGTATTGGGGAAAGGGGGGAGGAACGTGGGATCAACTTTCCTGTATATTTGTATATATTTAGTAATTTTTCCTATTTTATCATTATTGTTTCATTAAAGTTCTGTAGTTTTAGTTTCCAACCCATAAGTCTCTCTTCCTTATTCTCTCTCTTTCCTTTATCAGAGGAGAGAGAAATTAATATATAAATCTGTTTCTCGGTTTAAATCTGTTGTTTTGCCGGGCCAGGGTTAAACCGTGACATAGGTTTTTGATCTAGAATTTCCAAATGCCTGTTTATTTTGCAGACAAACCTAGGAACTGTGTAGGGTGGATATTGGCTCACAGGACGTGTGTTACTCTCCCACATGACCCACCAAAGCTCTGGGTAAAGCATCCTCCCAGTCCAGTCCAGATGCCCTCAGATCTGGTTCCCCTGGCCAAACCAACTGGCTCTGCTCAGCTCTCATGGATCTGAAATCCTCCTCTGCTGGGCAGACCCCGGGCAGTACTGAGGACCCACAGCCCCACATGCCCACTGCAACATCCCAGTCCCAAAGGCACATTCTGCAGGGCAGTAACAACCTGCTGCCAGGACCCAGCAGAGCTGCTCTGTATTTGTGAGCTGAAGAGAAAGCAATGCAAAGGCTGTTAAACCTCAGCTTCCAGGTCTTCAAAGGCACCACCATCCTCAGGAAGGTCCCCTTGAACCTCGCTCCATTTTGTGCCCTCCCTCCACTACCAGCTGGCACTGGGTGAGACCTGAGGGCACACTGTGTGTCCCATCAGTGACAGGAGATATTCCTTTTGCTCTGCTGACCTGTCCTGCATGGCCCTGTGCTGGTGGACAGACCCCCTGTTACCAAACCCCCAGAGCTGCCTCTTGGCGATGCTTGTGTCTCCCACGCCAAGTCCCAAGATATCCAGAGATCCCAACGCCCTGCTCTGCTCCTGCTCTCCACAAATCTTTAACCTGCTGGGTCCCAGCACCTTTCTTCAGTATGAGCTGCCTGGGGGGGCTCTGTCTGTCCTCCCCCATGGCTCAGCACACATCCTGCTCTCCCCAGTGGGACATGTGTGCCCCACACCACCATGGGTGCCCCATTCCACCTGCTCCCCCCTGGTTACCTGCCCCCCATCCTCTGCCCCACACCCAATGTGCCACATCCACTCCCCCTCACTCCATTCCTGAAGTGGTGTTATGTCCCCTTCCCATCCACTGCTTACTGTATTTCTGGAAAAACCTTCTCCCCAAAAACCTTCTCCCCGAAGGCACCGCGTGGCAGTGAGCTCCATCCTCGGCACAGGGAGGTCCCCAGCAGCCCCAGGAGCAGTGTGAGTGAGGCTGTGGGGCTGTGGGTGCAGCAGTTGGCTCCTGGCCAGGGTCCAAAGGTCCCCCCACCCTCCAGCCACATGGCTGCCACACCAGGGCCTGGCTCCTTCCACGCCACAGCCACACAACTCCCTTGCACAACCACCCAGGAGACTCAAAAATGTTTGAGGAAGGGTCCCCATCTTCTGCTTCCCAGACCAGGGTCCCCCTCGGTTCAGGGACCTCCTAAGGCACAAAGGGTCTTATTTTCAGGGAGCTCCTGGCATTACCTCAAGATGGAGAATCCTGGGCTGCCAGTCCCACGCACACTGACTCCCACTCGCAGCCCAGAACCACCCTGAGCCCTGTCCCAAGAGGCTGCTTAGGGACCAATGGGGGATTTGGGCCTGGCCTCCCTCCACCTGCCAAGCTGACATCAAGCACAGCCCCTGCTCTACCACTCCTGGTTTGCCACCAGGGCTTTCTCCTCTCTGTGCTTCTTCCCGGAGGTGCAATGCGTGGAGCAGGGGGTGACTGCCACCACAGGAGGGCAGGGGACAAACAGTGGCAACAGCAGCCTGGGGTTGGCATTCACGATGACACATGGCCCTGCAACCCACCAGACATCCCTCCCTGGGGGCTGCAGAGATGGCTCCCTGCACCCACATGAACCCTGCAACCCACAAGTGCTGGTGCTGCTGAAGATCCAGTTGTTCCTCAAAGAGCCCCTGGACCAACAGGAAGAACCAGAGCAGCAACATTTGGTAGGCTTTTAAATGAGCATTTCTGACACCCCTTTGCTTCCTCCTCCATTTGGCTGTACCAGAAGCTCATTTCATGGCAAGGAAGCAAAACTGGCAAGGAGCTGTATCAAGGATAAGTAGGACAGAGGCACTCAGAGGCTCCTGTCTTGGTGGACAGCCCAGGAGTGATTGCAGGGGAGTGATCTGAACTCAGTGCTCAGCCAGAGCAGCATCACATCTGAACCAGCACCATCCAGCTCCTGGGTGAGAAGAGCTCCAGTCCTGTGAGCACAGGAACTTCCCCTCACCTCGAGCCAGCCACAGCAGCACAAGGGCTGGAAAATAACCCTGCAGGAAGGCACTGGACCCCTTGCCCCGTGAGCCACCTCCGAAGGACAATTCCCTTCCTACACCACATCCCCCCCAGCTGAACCACCCTCAGAGCAGGCTGGGCAGTGCCACCTCAGTCAGGATGGAAGAGCCAGACCTGTCCCCCACAGGCTCGGTGCTGGTGGCCCCACAGACACCCCCTGCTCTGGTATGCACCAAACTCCCCCCACTCTGGAGTGTCTGGAGCAGGGAGAACTCAGCTGAAGCTCTGCCACCTCCTTGCAGAGCTCAGGGCTGCAGCCAGGAGCCTCTCCTTGCTGGCATGGGTGGTGGCATCACCTCCTCCTGCCCCATCCCTCACATCTGCACCCAGGGGCAGCACTGGGCACATCCCGATCCGTCCCTGCCTGGGCATGGGGTGTGGTGTCTGAGCAGTGCCACCCACCCCAGCATGATGTTATGGTGTAAGGGTCCTGTAAGAACCTGCATCCCTGAAAAAGGGCAAAACCCAAATTTGGGCCCTCAGAGGAGAAATGAGGGATTTGATCCGGAAAAGAAAAGGAGGTGCAGAGCTCGCTGCCTCCCCTGGGGGCACGCTGCCCGCCTGCAACCTGCTGCAGATGTAGGGGACATGTCCCTCAATGTGTGACAGCTTCTCACTGCCCCAAGTCAATTGCCAGGGCAAAGGAAGGCATCCCATACCTCGGGGAGGGGATGGTGGTAAGCTGGGGTCTCAGCCTGGGCTGGGCCACACAGGTGGGACATGGTGGGGAGCAGCAGGAGCTCCACCCCAGCACGGGGCTCTGTCTGCCTGTTCCATGGATACCCTGAGACCACCCAAGGGGACAGCAGGACAGGCTGGACAGACAGTCATGGCAAGGCTCTGAGGGAAGAGGTTCTGCCACAAGCAGCAGGCTGCTGGCACTCACAGTCTGCACCCTGACAGGCAGCAGTGCTGGAGAAACAGGTTCTGCTGCCTCCACTGACCAAGTGCAGAGCCAGCAGAGCCCAGAGAACCCCAGAGAGCTCCCTGGGGACAGCACTGGGACCTTTTGCAGGGGGGGCTGTAAAGGTACAGACAGAGGTGGGAGTTGAGAAAGGCTGCCATGCCACCACTCTTCCCCTGCTGTGACTGTGGATGCCAGGACTGGTCCAGGTACCCAAGAATTTGCCAGGATTCTGGGTACCCACTGAGTACCAGTACCTCCCCGGGGTGCCTCTGCCCACTGTGTGCCCGTGGGCACTGCTTCTTCAGGGAGAGGGCATTGCACCCAGGAGATTTGCATTCAGGGCTGGCACGGTGTGCTCCTCATGCCACAGCTCTGCCAGGATATCCTTGGGACTAACACAGGACCAGAGGAGCTGTGCCACTCCAGCATCACTGAGGGTAGAGGGAACCAAAACCCAGCCTGACCATGGCCACTGCACTCCACCTGAGCAGGAGATTTGTAAATGAAAATGGAGAAGTGACACCCATAACTGTGCCTGCCAGTGCCACCCAGGACACAGTGTGCTGTCTCCAGCCTTCCCACCTGCTGGAGATGAAAGAGGCACCACCACAGAGAAGTCAAGGCTTCTTCAGAAGGACCATTTCCACAGCCATGAATGATCTCTTGGGGCCAGGTCTGGATACAGATTCCCTCAGCCTCATTCCCAGGCTGCTGAAAAGATGAGCAGAGGAGAATGGGGACTTTCTGACTGCCTAGCACAGCAAAAGGTTCACCCTTGTCCTTCTGAGCAGCAAAAGCCCAGATTGAAAGCAAAGACAGTGGTGGAGAAACATCCAAACCAGCTTCTTAGCTGTGCTCTTCAGGCACCAGCAGAAAGAAACCCTGCCAAGTCCCTGGAGATGGTTCCTTCGAGGAATACTTTCAAGTAGCTCCAATATAAACACTGCAGTCCAGCACTGGCTTTTCCAGCCTGCACCCAGCTCCAGCAGGCCCGGTGGATCCGGCAGCTCTTCCCAGGCTCCAGAGCTCCATTGTTGGCTCCTGCCTCCCAGAAGCCTGGAGAAAAGGTGCCACAAGTCAGCTCTGTTTTTTCCAGCAGTCATTTTCCTAGAGCTTTGATGGAGATGAATGAACAGGAATGAAGAGGGCTGTTTGTATTTCAGCAGCACTGCTGCCACTGCCTCTGGTGTCCACATCGAGGTGACCCTGTGGAGGCAAACCCACCCAAACCCAGGTTTGTGTGGACACAGAACACACTGTTTATGCACACACTGCTCCAGCAGCACATGAAGGATACAAGCCTGTATTACACATCCTGATGGTATTTCTTGCCTGATTATAGAGAATATAATATCAGCATTACACTGGATCTTGAGAGACATAAGCCCACTCATGGCCCTGACTGGTGGCGTGTCCCAGACCAGCAAGATTGTCCTCTTCAGGCCACAGACCTCCTGCATGCCCAGCCCTTTCTGAGCCTTGAGGTCCAAGGAGCTGTAGTAAACCCCTCTGCAGCTGCAATGGCTCACAAGATACTTCCAAAACACTCCAGGCTGCTTTCAGCCCCAGGTTGGTCTCACAGTCCCCACGGGAACTCATCCATCCTTTGTAGAACTTTCCAGTGTGTCAAAGAATCATTTGGCCCCGAAGAGATTTCATCTTCCTTCCTACCAGAATCCTTTCTACTAGGATCCCAGGGGCTTGGGACAGGTCTGGAGCTGTAAGGAGAGTGCTGCTCACTGTCCTCACTGCAGCAAGGGAGGAGCAGAGCTGGTGCTGGCCTGGGCAGCTCAGCCAAAAATGGATGTGGGAGCAAGAGCCCATCCACAGGCAGAAGTGCTTTCCCAGGACACAGCAAGAAGCTGTGATTTCCCTGGGGGGAAATGGCCACCCCACACCACCTGGGGAAGACAAGAGCCAGTGTCTAGAAAAGGTTGCTCTGAGCTGGTGCAACACAGAGATCTGGAGGAGCAGCATTGAGCAGTGGGGCAGTGAGCCAGAGGGGGGGATCAGCACACAGCCAGAAGAACGGGCACTGAGGAGCAGTGGTGTAGCACAGCACCCACCTGGCCAGGGAGCACCTTCCCTCTGCTCCAGGATGTCAAGAGCAGCACAGAGAGTTTGGCAGCACTGAGACACGTGGCAGTGGGCAGAGCAGATTTAACAGTGCTAACAGAAGCCATTAGAGAGGAAGGGTGGGATAAAAAACAGTCTGCTACAAACAAAAAAACAACTTCAATCACTAAGTAATATTGAAAGGAGAAAAAAAAAAAGCCCTTCCCCCAGCTCTCTGTGGCATGTGTTTGCAGGAGGCCCCTCTTGGGGACCACTCTGGTCTCTTCTGGACTCTCCATCTCTCACAGCACGACAAACATGAAGGGAAGACAAACAAAACTTTTGTGCTGCTGTTAAGAGACAAAATCATCCTAGGCACAGGTACCTATAAAGATGCCAAATGCTAGCAAGAGCACTCAGCATCTTCCCCCTCTGTTTATACAGCTGCATCCCTGCTGAGGGAAAGAGGACACACTTCTGCCTGTCCTTGGAGAACAACAACACAAACAGAGCTGACAACCCTGGTGTGCTGCTGCTGTTACCAGGCCAGACATCCCAGCAAGGGTGTTAGATCCCACCTGCAAACACTTGCTTTGGGCTCAGATCTTTGCTCTTCATTTTATGAGCTAGCAGAAGGCAAGAAATGTCTCCTTGGGTGTCAGACTCAGGTAGGGAAATCATCCTCTGCACCATTACTGGACGTGCAATGCCTGCTCACAAAGAGCAGTGACAACACGTGAGGGACATGCTAGGAAACAGTGCTGAGTCTCCTGCTTCCAAGAAAGCAGCTTCCACAGGCAAAATTTGTCAGCTTATTGGTGTGAGGATCTGGAATAGCCTCACACATCCAAATAGTCCATTAACTCCTAAGCAAGCTTCCACTCACACTTTTCCCAGGGCTTGAACTTTAATGGAATTTATTGGAAGCTCAAAGTGCCCCAAGGTTACTACAAAAACTTGGGTTAGGGATGGAGTGAGGGAAGGCTCCTTCCCACCTCCCTTCCTTGCAGGATAACAGGCAGTGATGCCCAAGGTGTTGTCTGGCACCAGCCTGGCTGGCAGGGAAATGTAAAACAACCCCCTGCCCACACTGTGTTACTCCCTTCCTCCTATATGACGGGGCCTGCATGGGGTCCTCCCTGCCAAGAGGGCTGGAAAGATGAGGGACAGGTCTTCACTTTTTTTCTTTTCTCCTCACCAGCAACAGCCCCACAGAGACAGAACCTTGACCCAAACCCCAAGCTGTTAAAGAAGCCTGGCTCACCACATTGCCCAGAAGTGGGGACAAGGAGCACTGGCATGGGTGGCAGGAGTGCCAGGCTCACCTGAGCTCTGCTCCAGCCCTTGGGTCCCTTCTCAAGGTGACTCAGCTCCACTTGCTGCACAGCCTCCCCAGCTGTTGGTACCACCTTCTCCAGGGCAGGATGATGCCCAGACAGGGCAGGAGGGAAGCAGGACAGTCCCTGAGGGGCTGTCCCCACAGTGACTGGGAGGAGATGCTTTTGTGCAGCTGAAGCTGGCAAAGTTTCAACACAAAACCCCCCCTCAATTGTTGTCAAACTGGTTTGAGTGTAAGAAAATCTCTTAGCCAAACAAAATAGCATCCCGTTATTGTTCTTTCATTCTGGGCTTGATGTGAGCAAATAACTGTGCCCAGGAGCTCTGTCCCTGCAGCCCCACCTCCCTCCTAGCCAAAGCTGCAAGCACATGCAAGCCACCCAGCAAGTGAGGAGGGAAAGAACCAGAGTAGCTGGGCTCTCCTGCAGCAGCTGAACCCCTTGCAGGGCACCCCAGCAAACCCCACTGTGAGCATCCAAAGAGCTCTTGTCACTGTGTCTCCTCTTCTAAATTTAGCATAAAGGGCTCTGGAGCACTGATTGTCTTCTGATGTGTGTTCCTCATACAATCATAGACTGGTTTGGGTTGGTAGGGACCTTAAAGACCATCCCATCCCAACCCCCCTGCCATGGTCAGGGACACCTCCCCCAGCCCAGGGTGCTCCAAGCCCCATCCAACCTGGGCTGGAACACTGCCAGGGATGGGGCAGCCACAGCTTCCTTGGGCAACCTGTTCCACTGTCTCATCAGCCTCACAGGAAAGAATATTTTCCTAATGTCTAACCTAAATCTCCCCTCTTCAAGTCTGAAACCATTTCCCCTTGTCCTCTCGCTACACACCTGTGTAAAAAAGCCCTACTCCAGCTTCCATGGAGGTCCCCTTCAGATATTGGATATCTGAGACTCTCAGTACCCCATACAACCAAGGGGACGTTCAAGTGGTTGCAGTGGGGAAAGCAGACAGGTGTACCCAGGGCAGAGGAGGGCACACCATGGGGATGGGTGTTTTTGCAGCACCCTCCCGGGGCAGCACAGCTTCCCCACCCCTCTGCCCAGCACCCAGCACCCAGCACCCACCCGCTGGATACCGACAGAGAAAGTCAAAGCTCTCCCTACCTGCCCGGGTCCTTCCTCTTCTCAGCAGAGTCCTCTTTGCCTTTCTCCATCTCCTGCAGCAGGACCATCTGGACCGGGGTGCTTCTGCCCTCGCTGCCGCTGCTGCCCCGGTGCTGGCGGCCCCGGCAGTCGGGCTGGGAGCTGCGTTTCATGGCCTGGAGCTGTGCCAGGGGCACGATGTCACAGCCCTGCGGCCGGTGCCACACGGTCTGCTGAGTGATGGCATTGTAGTAGTAGAAGCGGTTGTTGTTGTGGTCGAAGAGCTCCCACCACTGGTGCTGGTCGGACTGCCGGACCCGCAGGTTGGGAGGGGGCTCCCACCCGCACTCCCCGGTGCTCAGGTTCACGTACATCCGCTCCTGGGAGCGGGGCTCGATGATCTCCACCCAGTCCGAGCTGCGGGGACACAAGAGACACCTCAGTCTGGGCCAGAGGCAAATGGGATGTCTGGGAGTCCTGCAGGGCTGCTCCCTCCGGGCCAGGCGGTCCCTGCAGATCAAAGCCCGGGTTGGGGACATTCAGGGACCTAACAAGGGCTCAGGGTTCTAAGAGGGAAGGGGCTGAGCTGGGGCTGATCAGCAGCTCCCTGGCACAGGGAAGGGGAGGTCACCCCCCCCCCAACCTGGCCGTGACATTCCAGCCCAGGAGAAGTGGCTCGGGGCAGGAGATATTTAAAAAGAGCCTGGATGTGGCACTCAGTGCCATGGTCTGGTAACTGCAGTGGTAGTGGTCAAGGGTTGGACCTGATGATCTCTGAGGTCCCTTCCAACCCAGCCAATTCTATGATTCTATGATTCTATGCTCTGCTGCTGATCTGATAACCCCGAGGGCTGGGGTGATGGCAGGAGGGCTGGCGCCAAGTGGGATGTGTGGGGGAACCTGTCCTTGGGAGCAGGCAGGATCTGCAAAGCAGGATCTGCTCCTTGGGGGGAGCTGCACCCTGTGGTTAATGCCACCTCGGGAAACCAAACTCCTGGCTCCTGAGAATGGGGGCAACATGACCACACAGCTGCCTGTGGGGCTGGAGGGGACCTCAGAGTGACACAGTCCCTGCTTGAAGGCCACACTTGCTTGCTTAAAAGATAAATGCAGGGAACAAACGGCTGAGACCATCTCCATCGCAAGCTCCTTCCCTCCTCCCTTGGCTGATGGGACAAATTCCTTGGTGACTCTATGGATTAAGGTGACCAAAGGAGAGGCACAGCCTGCCAGTGGCTGGTGACCCCTTGCTGCCCAGAGGAGCTCCTCCAGACCCAGGGTCCCTCTCCAGCACCCATGTTAGCCCAGCAAGGCAGCAACAGGGGCAGTGCTGCAGGGCTGGTTTCCAGGCAGATCCGTGCAATGGTTTTGTGGCATCAGGGGTGGTGTGCCCTGCAGTTCTCATACACAGCACATCAGCCTTTAACACTGACCCCTCTAACACAAGAAGATGAGCAGAGGAGCTCAGCAAAGCCAAGAGCTCCATGGTGCTATAACTAAAACCATTTTGGCTGGTCCAGGCAAACAGTGGAAGGTGCAAACCGCTGCAGAGTCTCCTCCCACACGAGAGAGATGCTGCCACTGTAGTGAAGCTGCCCCTGGCAGCATTCTGAGCGTGCAGCTGAATACAGAGATAAAACCTACACGTGCCCCCCAGCTCCTCCTCACATCCCAAATCCTGGCTCTCCACCTTCCCCTTCCTCCTCCACCCTGTGCCAGTGGAGGCTGCAGGAAGGATGACCTACTTAACCCACGTTGTTTTTGTGTTTTAGAAAAGCCACATGAAGAGGACAGGTCCAGGGCCACCCCCAGAGCCTGCTCCTGCCCAGTGCCTTGGGGGTTTGCCCTGCCATGGAGCCAACATTGCAGGGGACTGGCAGAGGGGAGACCCTGCTGCCCAGGGGCAGCACAGCACCCCGGAATGCCAGCCTGGTCTCCCAGGGCTCAGCTTTGCTGGCAGAGTGGGGGGAGAGGAGATGTTTGCTGGCAGGGCAGCACGGCCCTGGGCTCTGCCCCAGCTTTCTGTAGAAGGTCAGTGTGACCCTTCCCAGCCATCAAGTCTGGGAGGGGAAGAGGAGGCTGCTCCCTGGCTCTTTGACGATGCAAAATTGATAGGTATGATGTCAGTTCAACCCAAAATAAACCTGAGCTGCCTCTGGAAAGGTGCTCATCTCTCTGCTGCCCATCTGCCAGGCAGTGCTGGCCTCCACACAGCCACACAGAGGGGGGATGTTCAGCCCACCACAGACAGGGTGAAAAGCCACTTTTTTGGTGGTGTTTTTAGCCAGGTCAGCTCCCCCAGCCCAGGCACAACCACTCACACCAGTCCAACAAGCAGCTGGCAGCAGAATGGCACAAAGCCATTCCCTGTGGCACCAACTCCTGCTGGGCTCCCACCACTGCCAGAGTCTGCCTGGAAGTGGACCCTGCTTGGAAAACCCCATGTCCAGGAAACATCTTTGTTGTTTTTTGGTCAAAATTAGATCTGTTCCCCTACTTGATTTAAGGTGCAATACAAACAGCCATGCCAGCACCCCATACCACAGGTCAGGGTGGGAATCAGAGAGCAAACCTGATTATTTCTCTGCAGTTGCAATATCAAAGCACGGGCAACAGATCAGGAAGTCACTGCTGCTATCAAGGGCATCATCAGCTGTGGTGGTATCTATGAACAGGGCATAAAAGGGGAAAGCAAGGGCAGGAGCAGAGCCCATCAAATTCACACAGACAGCAACAACAAAGCACAGAGAGGATAAGGAACCAGCAGAGGATTCCAGGACAGCTCAGAGGGGACACAAGAGGTGCAGTGACCTCTGACAACACCACAACTCTTCACAAGCACAGGAAGTCAATGAGGAAAGGGGTAGAGGGGAGTGGAAATGGGATTCAGACCCAGGTAGCACACTGGCTGCTTCTGGGTAGGAGATGCTGGTGCTGGAACATGAGGGGCTTCACCCAAAGGTGAGGGCACAGCCCACAGCCCTCAGGAACAGGGCAGACGGGAGGAGAACAGGAGTTGGAAGGGCTGGAAGAGGGAAAAAAAAAACCTCACAGAGAGATGAGCTTGGAAGAGAGACAGGAAGGAGTTCTGGAGTATGTTCTTGGCAAAGAAAAAACTAACAGGACCCTGCAAGACCCCAGCTGAGTGATCAAGATGCAGCTGAGTGCCCAACCTATTTGATGTGTGAGAACATGGTGGGTTTGATCTCTTTTGCCAGCATCTGGATTAGCAAAGCTCTGAAACACCGACTGCTCCTCAGTGCCATTGCTCTTCCAGAGAGAGGAGAGGTTCAGCTATTTTCTGTGAAGTGCAAGCTATTGAAAATAACAAATTCTTCTCATGGCACTTGGCCATGACCAAGTGTGTGTTGCTAACTATAGCCTTCCGTTTTAACAAGCTTACATCTATCTTTGCAGGCAAAGACTTGTTAAGTGGATGACTTGGGTTGGTGACCTCTTTGCAGCCCTTAAAACTGAGGGCATGAAGATGACTGAGGTGGAGTTTAACCAGGGAATAAAATGTTCACAGATCACATATTGAAATACCACAGAGTTTGGTACAATTGCATTCATATGTGAAGAAAGGAAAGGAAAAACAAGGAGCACATTCCTGGAGCAGAGCCAGCCCTGGGCTGCCACACAAGGCTCAAACATAACATCAGGAACTCTGGAAAGACGTGATAAACCCAGGATTGCTGAGAGATAAGGCCATAACTTGGACGTGAAAAGAATTAATTCCAGCTCTCCTTCACGAGGTTAAAGAAGTTTCATCTGAGCTCCAAGCACTGGGCAATGCAGCAGCCAAAGCACCAACAGTCACAGTCCCACCAGTGGGACCACTGGGGTGGTTTTGTTCCATCTCATCTCTTGGGACTCAGCATCCCCTGGGGCAGGACCTCCCTGCAGGCAAACCCAGACCTAACACCCACCACAGCCCGAGGGAGTGTGGGGCCATGCAGCCCACCAGCACCCTGGCAGCACCAGGGATCTGATCCAGTCACCTGAGCCTTCCCCACAAAGGAATTTCAACAAAATCCCCACTTGCTTCCACAAACAAACCCACATTCCCCGTGTGTGCATCCTCCTGTATTGTCAGAGAAATTCCAGGAGTTTCCTCTGTGCCCTGAGCAAATACACAAATACTTTCCATGCTTTGTAACTTGTCAAAAGGCCACAGCTCCAGCCACTGCCCCAAGCCCCTCCTGACTGCAAAGGCACTGCCCTGGGCTTGCAGATTTTTTGGAGGGGTGGCAGGGCCATGCTGAGGGCTTGGTCCCCAAACAGTGAGGTGCCATGGGGAGAACAGTGCACCAGGTGTGCTAAACACAGGAGGATGAACAGGGCTGCTTGTGCACAGCTGTATTCACACAGGCAGAGGGGCTGTTTCCACTCAAAGCTGAGCCCTAGCAGCCCAGCAGCTTGGTTGGGACCCAGACAGAGCAGGTAAGAGGCCAAGCTGTGCCTGTCCTGGCAGCCTGTGGCACACACATTTGCAATTTTGCTCCTTTAAAAAACAGTTTGGGTTCCTCCTGGATGCCCCTCCTGCTTAGCAAAGCCTCAGGATTACAATTTGAAATATCTTTTTTTTAAAAAGGGTATTTCAGCCTGAAAGGGCACCCTGGTGGCATCTTCTGATTAGAGCTTCTCATAAAGACTGTAAATGTTAGGTTAGTGCAAGGAAAGAATAACATTGTTTTAACAAGAGAGAAGGGAGCAGGACTAGAAATGGAAAGGATGAGGTACAGGGGAAGAGAAGAGTCACTTGCAGGAAGAGCTGAGAAACCCCAAGAAGTCCAACAGCCACTGTGCCACAGGAGAGATGGTTTCCTTGTCACCATCACCCAAGTGACACCGCAGCCCAGGCAGCCAAGGACAGCCCCTGGATACTGCAAACTTGTCACAAGGCCACACAAAGATAAGAACAGTGGAGAGAGTTTTCCTGAGCTGGAGCTGACAGCTTGAGCCCAGCATGATGTGAAGCTTTGTCTCTGCTCATCACTCTGCATGCTGCTCAGCACCATTTCAGGTGACATTCACCTGCCAGGGGCCAGAGGAAAAGCCACAGGAATGCCCTGCCTCAGGGACCCTCACACCAGGCTGGGAGAAAACCCCTCTGCATGGCTATAAGGAGAGCTTTTATGGCTTGATCCTCCATTTCACTCCCACATTCCATAATTTTTGGACTTCTGTGCTCCAAGCCAATATCCCACCTCCTTCCCCCACTTTCCCTCTTTGGGATGAGCCCTGCAGAGAGTTGGGGCAGACCAAGCTCTTCTTGGCCAAACATGGCTCCAGACCAAATGGGATTTTGGAAGACTGATTCCCTCAAAGCAAACCTGCAGAATGGCTCAAATGTGACCCTAACACAAAGAAAAGTAACTGCAACATAAAGTTCCTCCTCTGGGAAAGAGGAATAAAGGACCAAACTCAGCCAGCATGTGGTCTCAGTTAGTACCACAGAATGATGGCTGCTCTCAGAGGACAGGGACCTTCCTGCACAGCAGGAGACTGAAGAACTTGAGGGGCCATAAGGCCAACTTGACCTTTATGAGTGTTAATGAGTGCTGATGCTTCCCTTTACATCACCTCCATGCCACGTGTGGCCAAGATGCTGCTACCACACTCTGCTTGGGGCAGGCACCTCACCATATCCTTGCACAAAGAACTCCAGTTCTTTCCTTGTGGCTCTAAGTCAGGGCTGCTGAAGCCTCTGTGAAGCCACAGGAGGTGGTGGGGCCCCTGGATCAGGTAGATCCCAGCATCAGGGGTCACAAAACTGAGCATGGGTCAGTGCTGAGACTATTGCTTATTAAGTGGTCCTCCTTGAGGAAGAGGAATGAAGAATTTGGCTATGAGGCATGCACAGGGAATGAAGTACCACTTTCAGAGTCTGGTCATGCTGTCACACTGGCTGGAGCCTGGGTGCACGTGGTCCAGGGCTCCTTGATGCAGCAAGTGACTGGGATGACTGGGAGAGGCATCTGAAATGATCTGTACTCTAGAGAGGGAGTGCAGAGCATCCCTTTGCTGCTAACAGAGCAGAGGAGGAGGGGCTCATGAGATAGAGCAGGAGCAGCCTTTATGGAGAACAAAGCCATGTTTATACCCTGAGTGCTCCAAAGGGAGGCCCCAACAGCAGAACAAGGCAAACCAGTTAAGGAATGGTTTTATCCCTGTCTGTCCCAGGGGTTTTAAATAGCTGGGGAACAAACTCCCTCGTGGAGGTACCAACCCAGAGGCATCAAAGCTGCTGACATCACTGCAGGTCCAGGCTCCTGTCTGGCTGAAGAGCAGCCTGGGCTCTGCTCAAATACCACAACATCAGCCCAATTTTAAGGGGATCCTGCTTGCCCCTTCCTTCAGCTTCTGCAACAACAGGCAAAGCCAGCCCAGCACAGTGGGGGGGTTGTCTGACAGACTCCTCTTAGAAAAACTTCACTCAGTGCAGATGCTGAGCAATAAAGCACAACCCTCAGTGGCTCCAAGTCACTCAGATTTGCACATCAAAGCCAGAACAAGGCTGCAAAACTCATCTGTATCCTGAAGCTGCAGAGGGCCTTCAAGAAGGTCTCTAGGACCAGCTTCAGTGATGCTCCACCAGCTGACTCAGTCAGTTCAGGCTTTATGCACTGTCTTCTCTCAGCCAAGTCCAGAAAAGCTGTAATTTAGATCTTCAGACAAAAAAAAAAAAAAAAAAGTACCCAAAGCAGCCCTGTCCTCACACACACATTTATATATATCTGAACTTCTTTTGAATACACAAAAATTATAGAGGAACTAAAATAAGTATAATGTCAGCCTGTTCCTAAAACTCTCCTGCTTCCGAAAATAAGCATTATGCAAACAAACCAACCTCTGCTTCACAGGAGACAGACCAGACTGTGAAAATATAGAACAAATGGCTGCAATTGCCCAGAGCCTGAGCACATATACTCAGCTCCAGCAAAAGCAGAATGGGGGCACCCCCTGAGAGCAGAGCCCAAGCCTGCACCATGGTACAGAGAGCACAGCACCATGACTTGGGAGGGTTAGAGGACATGGAAAAGGTCCTATCATGCAAAGTGTATCATTAATTTGGTGCTTTTTAATGCAAAACCAAACAAAGCCCCAAGCCTTCTGCTAAGTGGTATTCTCAAAGACAGAGATGTCAGATGAGAAAGCTGCTGGCTTTTTGGCTGCTCAGATTCTGCTGTTCTTGTATCTTCCCCAGCCATTCCCAAGCTTTCCCCCAGCCCTTGGGCCAGCACTGCTGGCTCCCATCTTGCTGCTGTGGCTCTCCTGAGTCACCCTGGCTCCAGAGCAGAACTGATGGCAATGAGGCAGCTCATCCCACAGGAATGGCTCAGGACTGCATCAAAATTAACAGCAGAGTCCTCTAAGATCTGGTCTCAGTGAGGAAGAAGAAATAAGGACTTTCAGGTCACTGCTGAGATTTCCTGGAATCTCCACAAGAAAATCTGGGGGGCAGTGGGTATCCTCCCCAAGAGAGGACAGACACCATGTTGAGTTGTGCTACAAAGACAATGAAATTAAAATAACACCCAGAAGAGCCCAAAAGGCATAAAAGTCCTTATAGCCTGATAGCAGCACGAGACCCTTGGGTGGGATGGATGCACAGGCACCTCTGAGTACTGTACCGGAGTGGGGAGAAGGGTGGGCAGCACAGAAACTCCCTCCACACCAACCCTCATGCTCTCCATCACCTGCTCTGCACCCAGCATCACCCAGCAGGACATGCACAGCCCCACCAGCAGCACCAGGCACACAGTGATCCAGACCCCAAAACCACCCACAGGGAAGTCATGCAGAGAGCACCCTACAGGGAGGAGAAGACACAGGGACTTGAAGGGTGGGGGCTCTGTGACAGAGGCAAGAGCAAAGGGCAGGAAACATCCTTATCTTCCTGGCTTCAGGATCAGAGCATAAAGCACCTGCTGGGAGGGCATGAGTGGAGCCCGAGGAGTTCAGGGAGCAGAGGTGAGTGCAGACAGCAGAGGAGGGCACAGCCCTCAGCAAAGGGCACCAGAGAGCAGGAGGAAAAGTAAAATCCACTCCTGTGAAAACAATCCTGATGCAGGCTGGGCACAGCTCTGCCTGTCCCTGGCACCAGGGCACACACCAGCTCTGGTGCTGGGGGCACAGGATGAGGCTGGGCTGTGGTGCTCGGGGACAGGAAACCCAAGAACCTCTCTGCCCCCCAGCTGTGGGTGAGGACCTCAGCTGCAGCCACTGCAGCCTGGGCAGGAGGTAGAGGACATCTCACAGAGCATTCAGTGACAAAAAGGTTACAGGAGCTGCCCTCTGCTCATTGTATGGGTCCCCAAGCTGGCCAGGGACACGGATGTGGCTGGACAGCCTCCCCTACCTATCTGTCCCAGGGGTTTTAAATGGCTGGGGAACAAAATCCCTTGTAGCTCAGGTCACAGCAGAGCAGCCAGCTGGTTTCCTTGGGCTACAGGATCTGCCCAGAAAACCTCTCCAGCCCTTGAGCTGCCACCACCCCATCCCCTGGAGCTCTCCTGCTGCTGTGGCTGGAGTTCTCCCCAACTCTTAAACAGCTCTGCTCTGCCCCAGAGGCAGTGGCACCTCCTAAACTCAGTGAAGGATTCAGCAGAATTGTTTTTTCCTTTTTAGGGCTGAGCATTTGAAAATGAGTTTCAGAAGAGAAAAAAAAGAAAAACCCCCAAACAACACTTACTGGCAGTTTTCATCTCCTCTCTCCTTCCAAAACGTGCTGCATGGATCCACAGCCCCATCCAAACCCCAGCTGCTGGAGGGGAGGCAGCTGTGGGGGAGGCTGGGTGCCAGGGGATGGTCCCTGCCCAGGGGTCCTGGCACAGCTCAGTGCTGTCCTCCCATCTGCACAGCCACAGGGCCAGCAATCCCAGGGCACATGGTCAGGTCTGGTGCTGCTGGGACTTGGAGCAGTACCAGCAGCATTGCACTAACTCATCCCACCTCAACACACTTGTAACCAGACTCTGACCCCAACAAACTGGGTTATTACATGGGGAAACCTCAATTTTCACAACATCCTAGAGAGGAAATCCAGCTGCTTGGGTGTCTTGTCATTACAAGACAACCTGTGAGTTCAGCAAGAAGTGACAGCCCAGCAGGGATGCAACCTGCCCTCCCTCCTCTCCAGGCTTAGGTCCTGATGCCTCCCCTGCTTTCAGCAGGATTTGCACAGGCACAGAGGCTGTGGGCACAGCTCAGTGAGCATCACCTCTGCCATCCCACCCATACATCCCCTGAGGGGGCAGTGGGTGCTCACACCAGACCAGCAGCACCAGCTGGATCCTTTCAGGTGTACACATCTCCTCGGTGAGGTCCCCAATGTCACACATTTCCTTTCTCTCTAAGTCTACTTGGGACCAAGCTAGGACAGACACTTCCACAGCCAGAGCAGAGCTGGAATTCATCCCCCCCTGGCAGTGTGTGCTGGCACTGAGTCACACAGGATCTGCTCAAAAGGGGACTCAGAGCACCTAAGAAGCTCCCAGCTTGAATGCAACTCTGGGCTATTCCTGATTTTATCAAGAGGATGGACACATGACAAGAGGGCAGGACAGAGCCAGAACCCACACCTGAGTCCTGGCCTTCCCAGGGAGCCCCAGCAGCATGGAGCTTTCTGCAGACTGAAACCCTGCTCCGTGGTCAGAAGGCTGACCATGGCTTGGTCCTGTTTCCAGGGGGCCTCTGAGCCCCCACGCCTCTCCCTGAACATCAGTAAATCACACGTAAGCAGGGAGACATTTCCCAGTGCTGACAAAGCTGCACCCGGGGCCAAGAGCATTGTGGTGATATGGCTGCAGGAATGAGGGGGAGAAGATGAACCTGCCAAAAGGATGAAGGGCAGGAGCCCAGAATCCTGGACAAGCAGCACACGCCAAGTGCTCTCCCTGTGCCAAAGTAATGCCACACAGATGATATCCCTGCTATTTCAAGGACATGGCAGCACCCACTGCCCTCTCTGTCACTCTAGGAATTACTGACAAAGGTCCTGATTTATCCAGCTTGCTGCCCAGCTGCTTCAGGATTGAGATTTACTCTTCATGGTCTCCTGTATCACTGCTGCTGAGTTCAGGGGTTCCTCCCAGCATTGCCATGAAGCCCTTGCAGTCAGGGACCCTGCATCTGCTGCCTCAGCCATTCAATACCAAGGAACAGGAAGCTCCACAGGCAGAACCTGCTCTGGAAAAGCACATAAACCACATAAACCCAGCAACTGTTCCCCCACCTCGGCAGGGACCCACATCACTCATGCTGTGCACAGAACATGGCTCTGCAGCCAACTGATTTTCACCATTTCTGTGCACAGATGGATCTTCCTGGGCTTAGTGAAACCATGCAAGGTGTTGCATGAGTACAAACATGCTGCAGTGCCACAGGGCACAGAGATTCCCAACACAGGAGAGGAAAAGAAAACCAAATTTTTGTACTGTCTTCACTGAAGGGAAGAGAGAACCCATAGCAGCCACTTCAAAAAGCCAACAGCCAAATGCCAGAGACTCATTTAAAGCAGGCGTGGAGATATTAGTTTGGTACACAAGGGAGCAGTCAGCAGTAGGGAGAAAACACTTCCAGAGGTTTCTGAATAATGTTGGTGAGTGAAGACTTGGCAGACCGGAACAGAAAAGAAACCCACAAAACCAGCAAGGGGAAACCCATCAGCTGGTACCTCGGGATGGAGCAGCCACCTTAGCAAGAGCATGAAGGGCTGGGGACTGAAAGGACATCTTGAGGCACCCACCTCAGGCCTAAAATAACTCCACCAAACCATAAAAAACCCACCACAACTTCAGCCTTTCTAAAGAAAGCCTGGAGCTGGCAGTGGCACAGGCAGGAACAGACCAAAGCTGTCATTACAGGGTGGAGCACCTGCAAGACAAGGCCATGCCACCAGCCCAGTGTCACCAGCCCGGTGTCACCCAGGGTGCCAGCTGCTGACTCCCTACAAACCGCCGGATCTCAGATCATAAAGCTTTCAAGCACCAGTCTGCAAAGCCACTATCTGAAGCAGCCACATTCCTAAAAGCATGGCATTAGCAAAATAATGGCCCTCTGTCTCTCTTCATTTCAAGGGCTGCCAGTCATTTATTAGCTGAAACACAGAGGCCCTTGAAACCTCCTGCACAACACAGACACGGCTTGCAAGGGACCGGGTTATTTCTCAGCTAGCAGAGCCCACAAGACACTGGTGGCTAAAAGTGTAAAACAAAGATAACAGTGTTTCCTCACAACTTTTTTAGGCCGTTTCATTCTTCGGCAAATCTCTCCAGCAGCAGCTGTCTCTGCCGACTCTGTTGAAAAAACTAAGCAGGAACAAATGCAGAGAAGCTCTTGGAAGTATTAGCTGTCCAAGCTTGTTAAGCGTGACTCAAGTTAACTCCTGCAATGCTGGAATGGCAGAGGAATTTGGCAGCAAGTCAAAGGCAAGAGGAAACACAGAGTCCACAAAGGAGGAACTCTCCCCTGCACCCTGAGCTGCTATCAGGAAACTCATCCCAATGGGACTCCGTGCAGAGGAGCTGCTTCAGGGTCACCATTTTCCCCAGCCCAAAGCACACTGATTTTCTCTGGCAAGGAAAGAGAGGCAGTAAATAAACAGCCAATAACTTAAGCTACAAAGTTCATAAACTCTTTAGAATACAATAAGCAAAACCCTCTCTTCTCCATGAGGAATTAACTTCTTACATAACTTTTGCTTACAGGAATCACTGAACAAAAAAGCACCTGGGACATTATAGAGTAAGGGTACCAAGAACCTGGACTACCCAGCATCACTCCCCTCCTGCAGCTCTGGAACTTCCCCCTCCACCACTCCTTGCCCCATGGAGCAGCCCCTGTTCCACACACACCACTGGAAAGCTCACCTGTTGATGAGGGAACTGGCAGGCTGGGATGAAAGACACAGCCCGTGTTTGATTTTATTTTTTTTTTCTTTCCCCCATTGTTTTTAATTCATGTTTTTAAGACATGAGAAAAGCTTCCTCTGAAAGGAAAGGCGTGTGTAAGTGTTGCCCTGAACTGACATTCTTTTCCCAATTGTCTCCAAAATGTTCCAGTGTGGGTAGGAGTCACATCCCGTGAGCTGTACTCCAGCCCCCGCTTTGTGCGCTACACACACGCGTCCGTAAGGTTGGCAGTGACTATAGTAACACCTTCTGATGCCAAATAAACAAAAAGACAAGTTATCTATAGTTCTGGGCCTTTGTCATTAACAAGATCTGGCGTGATTTAACGAGAAACAAAGACCGAGCCACTCACCCTTGCCTTAAAACGCAGTCACAGCCTTTTTGAAACTGAACATCTCTGCAAGCTCGCATGTCGGAACAAAGCACGATCAGTTAAAGCCTAAAATCTGCCTCTGCTCTCGCCCAGTCACAGAAACAAAGGTGGGATTAATCTTCCTGAGAGTCAGCAAGAAGCCAGTTAGTGCTGAATAACTGTGGCAGTCACCAAGGCTCTCAAAACGGGTCTCAGCTGTTTCTTGGAGATGTCCAGGAGAAAAACCATCTGGGGGGTGAGAGCCGCAGCCCCCCCAGCCAGGCTGACACCCAGCACGTGTGCTGCTGGCCCTTGGCAGCACCTCCAGCAGGGCCACATCCAAACCCCCCCGAGAAACAAGTAGGGCAGCAATAAAAGGATGAGTTGCTTCCTGCAGACACAACTGCATGATCTCTTGCCTTGGACCAGCCTCTTGCAGGGCACATGCTCATTTCTTCTAGGCAGGTTGATAGGATAAAAGATTCCATGTTCTTACTCAATCTCTTTCTCCTGGTGAGGACAGAGGTGTCCATCCAGTAGTTCAAGGAGATCTGGGGAAGGGTGATGTCAAAGACATGGACATCATAAGAAGCTGAAAGACTTGAAAGTACCAGAAAATAAGGAAAACCAGAGGGTTCATAGAGCATCTTCCTTTTAGCTCTCAGCTTGGTGAGAAAGGGGGGCAGGGAGGCTTTTTCAGTTAGTAGCTACACTTCTAGAGAGGAAAAACAAAGTCTCCCTGGGGAGAGGAGACTGGCCTGGCAAAACAACTCCTTCCTCTGGAGGGATGAAACTGGTGGGCTGCACAGTTGTGACTTGAGCTGGGGAGGGACTCGTGACCCCCATCCTCACCCACCTCAGTGCATCACAGATGCTCAAGCTTGAGAGGAATCACCCAGAAAGAGCAGAAGGCCAAGTTCCACCTTTTCCACAGCTGATGGAAAAAACACAGGGTGATGGTATTTCTGAAATGCTTCCAACTCAAAGGAGATTCATACAGGCATGCTAATGCAGCTGGGAAAAGGTGCACTTGGGGTTTTAAAACACAGCTAAATTCACCTACAAGAACAGCTGAACTGTAAACTTGCATACACAGGGTTTATCTTGCTTACATGACTGAGAGACAAGTCAAGAAACTGTGCGGATCAGAGCCTGGCCCAGATAATGTTTAATTGGCAGCAGGTTCTCCCCTTGACCAAGTCTGCCTGAAATAAACACTTAAGCTTCTGTGCAGAGCTGGAAGAGTAAATATGTGTCATTTGTTTGTTCTGGTTACAGGGGGGGAGAGAAAGAAAAAAAAAAGGAATAAAAAAGTTCAGACTGAGCTTTCTTATAAATAGCAGGAGAGAGACAGCCCAGCTCAGCTCAGGAGGTGGCTGCAGAGCTGGCAGCACTAGACAGGATCTCCAAAACAAAAAAAATGCAGGAAATACCCAGTGTCACTTCTCCCCACAATTGATTTAAAATGAGCTTATCCCTTGGCGTTTGGTACATGAGGAAGAAGAAACTTCCTGGCTATGAGGGGGGGGAAACACAGTTATAAATAGCACCACAATGAGCAAGTATCAGAAGTTATGTTGCAGCCCTGGAAGATCTTGGCTGGATCTTGAAAATATCTTTGCCAATATCAATTACTGTTGCCATGGCAGTAATTGCTATACATGGTAACAGAGAACAGTGGTGTGAGAACAATTTACTTTTTGATTTGGTGCCCAAAAAAAGTTTCTTTTGTTTTCTCTCACCAAAACTCAAGCATTTATTAGCTTGTGTTCAGTCCAAAACTGAGATTTTCACTTTCAGCAGTGGCAAAGGAAGGCAGAGAAAAAAAAAAACAAAAAACCAAGGGCAAATTCAGACAGAGGTGAAAGCAAGAAGTGCTCTCTCTGTCTCCCTGTCCTTCTTTTAGAGCATAACCAGTGGACTGGGGCAAAGATCTGGACCACATTACACTCCCCTTTATGTTTGTTGTGCAGCTAGACAGTGCTCATCTGCCTCCAGGACACAGTATTTGCCACTGATAAAAAAAGTAAGAGCAAAAAATCACAGAGGCACTTACTCTACTTCCAGCAGTTAGAAGCAAGAACTCTCCCGAGATGGAACTATCCAATACTCCATATTCAACATGATAGCAGACCACAGTGCTGTCCTGACTTTTCCATTCTGTTCTCTGCTTCTCTCTTTGGTGTTCCTGACCTCCTCTTCCCTTTCTGCCACACTGCCCAACACCAGCTGATGCTTTCACAGAAACACCTCTAACCCTCAACCTCATTCCTGAATTGCAGTGCTCGAGATTTTCCTCAGTGCCCATCACTGTGCATGTGGACTGCAGCTCTCTCTTCACCAGCCACCACTTTCATCCCTTTTTCTAGGTGACTGACAGAGGCTGCAAGCAGCAGAGATCCCAGCGTGGCTTCCCGTGGGACTTCCCTCCACTGCAAAGTCTGGCACTCCTCATCTTCATAGCCTGGTTTTTAACCATTTATTCACCCATGATGGGCTTTTCTTAGATATCCTGTGGTGAAACCTTTCAGAGGTCCTGTAGACCACTCCACTGGATCACCCATGTGCTTGCAAATACCTTCTGAGCACTGATGAGAGCCAGGTGGCTTGATTTTGGTCTCCCAAAGCCATGCTGGCTCTTCTGCAACATGCCCTATCTATCCATGTTCCTGCTTAATGCTGGTTTCTAGAAATTTTCAAGAACCCAAGATACACATATTGGGAGAAACCACCTGCCTCTCCACCCTGCCTACAGCTGGGACAGGAGAGGTTTGCTAGGCAGAGCACGTCAGCTTGGTCATACCCTCTCCATCTTCTTCCTTATACCCCCAGAACCACACCTGCATTATGGATGCTAAAGGCACATCCCTGGCTGTTCTTCCTACTGTTTCAGACTGCCTGTATATAAGTTTACCCAAATGCTTTTTGAGCCTGCTGATGCCTTTTGCATCCACAGCCCAGCAGAACAACAGATTCAGAAGTTCATCCCACGTTGAAAATTAAAGTACTTCCTTCTACCTTTTTTAAGCCAATCTCCTTTCACCAAGTGCCCCTGGTTCTAGTGCCATATTTGGTAGATAAAATGCAACTTGGTCAGTGCTCCCACATGATTCTGTATACCTTAATCATTGCTACTCCAGACTTCTATTCCAAACCAAGGAGTCACAAACTTTTTTTTTCTCTCTCCCCATAAGACAGCTGCTCTGTCCCCAAGTCATTTTAGTTTTCTTCTCTGCAGTTTCTCTACCACCACTGTCCTTCTCAAGATGCAGAAACCAGAACTGTGTGCAGCCCCCAAGATATACACCAAGGTGTTAAAGAGGTGAAATGATGCTTTATTATCTCTCTTGTTGATGAAAACCAGAACTTATTGTCCTAACACTAGATCCTGAGCTGATGATTTCAGAGAACTGCTGACAGTGATGACTCCAAGGTCCTTCCTGAGCTGTAACCACCAGTTCCAGTTTCAGGATCATACAGGCCTGGTGCAGTTTTCCCCTACAGGTACCCCACATTTTCCTACACTGAAGTTCATCTGCCACTTATTTGTCCACTTGCTCAGTTCTGCAACATCTTCCTGAATTTCCTCACCTTCAGTGAGGTATCCAACCACCTGAAGGCACTGAGGATCCTCTGCAAACCTGGGGTTTCCACTGCACCCTTCCATGCACAGGTTTGGAGCCACCTGATGTGACCCTCCCCAATTTCCCCAAGATCCTCCTCTTTCAGAAAATGCCATTGCATTCTGTGATACCAAGGGCACTTAAGCAACAGGATACACACAGAAGTATCTCAGCAATTTCAGATTTAAGATCTTATGGCACTCTTGAGTAGACGCTATCTGTTCCTTAGAGTTTCTTATCAGTTTCTGTTTGCTCCAAAGCTATTTCTACTGACATTCAGTGCGAGACAACTTCTCAGACAGCTCTTTTTTAGTGAGCTTCTAGCTTGCAAAGCCACAAAGCTCCTCCACAGAAGCCAAGACAGCCAAAAAATGGTTCAGATTTTTCCATGATGACTTTATCTTCCATGCCTCTCACACCTTGATCTCTTCTGCTGCCTGCCTCCAAAAGGTTCTGAATGCATTTGAAAATTAATCATATTACACAAATTTGCTCTTCAAAAGTCTTATTCTGAATCTTTACTTTTATTTTATTTTTTATGTAACCTGCTGAAATATATAGTTTTGGGTCTTCTTGTATGGATACAGCTTCCCCTTTTTGACCAACATCCATCTCACTCCATCAGCCTTCTTTGCCCTGCACATTGCCTTTTGTTTTCTTCCTTAAAAAGAACACTAACAAAAAGACTTTGATGTTTGCTCAGTGTTCAGTCCTTCTGAGCAGCCAATGCCATCACCACATACCTCCCATTCCACCTCTGGTCCTATCAGCTACTCCTGAGCAGATGCACAGAGCCCTACAAGGCAGACAAGTATCAGGGCACCACTACAGCAGCAGACAGCTCCTTTTTAGCAGACTCAGAAGCAAACACTAGCTCTGTGGCAGGACAGATATAAGTCTCTAATAAAAGGAATATAAATTACTTTTATTAATGCTGCCAGTCATAAAGAGTCCATAACCAGGGGCTCAGAGTTACCACAACTTCCCTGGGCACACAAGTGCTGAGGTTCCACAGGTAACTGCATATTTCCAGTTTTCAGGTACCCAAACTGAGATGTGCTTCCAGCTGGAAACACCTTAGGTGACCAAAGCACCTTCTGAGGCACCCACCAGATGAGATGCAGCAGGGGCAAGGCTCCTCCTTCTCAGGGGAAACCAGGAGCCCAGCAGAAGAAGACAGCTGGGATGCCAGGAGAGCAGTGCCTGGTGGCAGTGCCTTCCTCCCGGGAGCAGTCACAGCCTGGCACTTCTCCCCCCTTGGTTTTGGCACTGCTGAGTGCAGAGCTGCAGTCAAGGTCAAGGCCAGCACAGCCTCTGCCAAGGTCCTGACACAGAGACAAGAGGCAGGGCTCAACTGCTAACAAACAGTTAGCTTTTTAGTCAGCAAAAGCTTTTAGATTTTAAAACAAATTAAAAATTCACTGATCAGTTTTTGCCTGAGGCACAAGAAAAATGAGAGTTTGCATCTCCCAGCTGTTCATTCCTCTTCTTCGTGTCTTCTGACACAGCTTGGCAGGTGTGAAGTTGAAAGGGATGAAGCCTCTTCTACATCTCAAGCAGCATGGAAGCTCTGCCACGACACAGTTGCCTCCCAGGAAGGGGCTGCCTGAATGTCCTCCCTAACAGCACCCGAATTTCACAGCCATCCCCACTGATATTGCCCATATATTCCCTGTCCTAGTGAAAGGCACAGGAACCAACAGAGCAGACCAAAGCCCTGGTACAGACACATCTCACCATCAAGTTGTCATGTTCACAGATGTCATTTGCCTTCCCCACAGGAAGCAGCTGCACCCTCAGGAGGGTTTACACCTACAGCCCTTTGTGCAAAGCACCACAAAGTCCTACCACAGGTAACAGACCCAAAATGGCAATTCCAGGGGAAGACTGTTAATTATGTAAAGTCCCTCAAATCCTCTCTGCAGTCCTTGGAATTCCTGGGTTTATCCCAGGTCCAGTTGGGATGTGGAAGGCAAGAAAGCACTGCAGGCTGCCCCACAAGAAATTTGCCTGTTCTCTGACCCTCCCCACACTTGAAGAAGTGGCTACTGCTGTGAGCAGCAGAGGATTGAGCAAGGCAGGAGGAATTGAACACGTCCCCCACCCACCCCAAGGCCGTTCCTGGGGGCCCAGCTCCAGCCAGGGCACACGGCACACGCTGCCAGGACAGTGGTAACGGAGCCGCCCCAGCAGCTGCAGGAGAGATTTTATTTCATTGCCCAGAGTACAAGATGTATGTGGTATCAGGAGACACTCTCAAATAGGAAACTCTCCCACAAAGAGCCTCACAGTGCAGGATGCAGCCCAAAGTCAACATGCCTTGAGCACAGCTCAGCACCCAGGAACCAGCACCCCCACTACTGCAAGTCCCTTGTTTTCACATTTCCATCTGAACCCTGGGGTGTTTCAGGGGGCAAGGTGGTGATCACTGTGCTGTGCACCCTGCTCCACCTGCAGTATTTGTTTCACATCCCAGAGACAGCAGGGTGGCCAGAGAAAAGTAGCTCCAGATGAAGTTTCCCTGTAGCCCCACAGCAAGGACACCAAGCAGGCACAGTTGCTGGAAAACTTCTCCTCCCCCAGGCACAGGCAGCTCCTCCAGCTCAGCAGAAGCTTTCCTTATCCAAATGGAGACAAAAGCAAATTATTTCATGCCTCCAAGATCAAATACTGTTCAAGCAGCTGTCAGAGGCAGTGCAGGATGGCTGCCATCACATCCTGAGAAGCTGCCTTGCCAGGAAAGAGCTGTGGGAGCCTGAGAGGCTGAAATCACCAACATCTCCAGCTCTCCTTGTTTCAGTAAGAGCAACCTGAACAGCAACAGATGGAGAGGCTGAGAGCTGAAGTTGTTCAGCCTGAAGAGAAGGCCCTGGGCAGACCTCAGAGCACCTTCCAGTGCCTGAAGGGGCTGCAGGAAAGCTGGGGAGGGACTTGGGACAAGGGCCTGGGGGGATGGGATGAGGGGGACGGTTTCAAACTAAAAAAGGGAAGATTTAGGGAAGCAATTCTTTGTTGTGAGGGTGCTGAGCCCCTGTCCCAGGGTGCCCAGAGAAGCTGTGGCTGCCCCATCCCTGGCAGTGTTCCAGCCCAGGTTGGATGGGGCTTGGAGCACCCTGGGCTGGGGGAGGTGTCCCTGACCATGGCAGGGGTGGCACTGGGGGAGCTTTAGGGCCCCTTCCAACCTAAATGAGCCTGGGATTCTGTGTTTCTAAGTGTCTCTACCTCCACAGCATCTGACTGCCAGCCTCTTGCTCTCACAGAAGGGTTTTACAAAGTCCTAACAACACACCCAAAGTCACCCCTGCAGTACAGTGGGCCATGGGGGGGAACTGGATGATAACCCCGTGGTGTGCTCTGAGCAGAGCAGATCCAGAGCTTTGCTGCTGCTGGAAAGAGAGGGTCCCCTCTGTGTAGCCCCAGCACACAAGGACACTGGAGCTCCTCAGTTCCCACATGGAAACTGTCCAGCTTGCTAACTAAAAAGCAGTTTTCTCTTGCTTTAGTGAACTCAACCACTTTGGCGATGGGACCCAGGGCCAGAAGAAACGAGGGTGGCAGTGCACAGTTTCACACTGGAAGATCACTTCTTTCTTATCCTTTATGCTTATTGTCTCCCCAAAACAGACTTCTGCTTTGCAAAAGCCTTGAGTCTCCAGAACTTCAAACAAATGTTTTGGACTCATTTCAAATTACAGCTTCAGTGAATTCAGGCTGAGTTGTCAGACTACCACCTACTCACCAGGCATTTCCTCAGAAGCTTCTAAAGCCACAGTGCAGAAAGCACCATGGCATTTGCTTTTCACCCTCATTTTCATTGATTTTTAAACTAATTTATTGAAAACTGGAGTATCTTATTCAAGGGGCAGACTTTGTAAGGAGATTCCATGCCAAAACTGCAACTCTTCTGCCAGTTGTGTTCTAATGTAGGACTGCAGGCCAGAGCCCCAGGGCAGGACTGACCCAAGCCCAGAGCTGCCCTCCAAGCCCAAACACTTCACACTCATTTTACTGTACTGACTGAATGCAACTCAGCCACATCCCAGTCAGTCTGTCATTGTATTACAATGGCAGAAATTGCTAAGAAACTGTACCTCCATATCACAACTTACTTAGCATTTTTCCTCAGGCATACAGTAAGCTCTTCTCATGCCAGCCACACTCCGGGCTCTGCACCTCAGCTCACAGTCCCTTTCCCCATCTCTCTTTGCTTCACTTGATGTTGATTCATCACCAAGAACTCGTAAAACACTTTCAGCATCTCCCTTTACCACAGCTTACAGCAATGCCTAGAAGGCCTAATAAAAACCCCCCAAAATCCCAAACCTAATTACTGTAGCTAGGGAGCAAATAAGATCAAGACAGTGTGGCTGATCTACCAAATTATCAAAGAACTACAATATACACGAGGAGACAAGAGTTTCTGGACCAGAAGAGGACCAAATAGGACATTTAATTTCACAACAAAATTAACGTGTTGAAACTAACAGCTGGACCTTGAGTTACTGTTTAGCTGCACATAAGGGAGACTCAGATCCTGGAGCACAGTGTGTGACCCTCCACAGCTTTCCCCATGTCTGGAAACAACCCTGCACTTGCTGCTTCCCACACAGCCCCCAAAGCACCTGGGAGACAAGCCCAGGGCAGATGGGGCTGTGTGAGGGAGCAGGATTACACCAGCAGATGAGCTGGGGGGGACCAGGGCTGCAGCAGGTTGGGTTCCTGACAACAAAACCAAGCCAGCCACCCCAAGGCACCAAAAACTGCAGCCAACATCCACCACCTGGTCTGGGCACAGCCTCTCAAGTGGCATCTTTCCAGGCAACATGACACAGAACTGCTCACCCATCGCATACCCTGGCTCTGTATGTAATTATCTAGCTATAAAGTCTCATATGATAACTTCTTCCCTGACTTTGCTTTGTTACTGAAAATATTTTACGCCAATTTATCCTTCCTCTAAACTGAGCCCTGGCTGCTGCTACAGGTGAAAACTAACAGCCAAGACATTGCACTGCCTCAGAGTCAAAATAACCAAGACAGCTGAACTCCATGTGGTTAAAGGGGATTTGCTGAGCTCATTCCCAACTCGTTGGGCAGCATTGTGCAGGGCTTTTCTTGGTCTCACTGGTGATGGACACAGTAAGCCTCTTTGTGACTCTTCTGGGAAAAAAATAAACACAAGAAAAACCAAACAGAAAAAACAGATCTGCCAAACAAAGAAGTTATCCCTCCTACAGTGCACCTGGCACTGGGTTCATGGTGTCCACACAAAATCCCACTACACTGAGTCGTTTCTGCCTCTGTAACAAGTTTCCAGACAGAAAGCACCCACCTTGTTTGCCCAGGTAGGAAGCAGCCCCATCTGCCAAAGCAAAGCACCGTATGGCAGCCTCCTCCAGCTCCCAGCTCACACACACAGAGCAGCCTGGTGCAGGTCTGAGGTTTCCCCCCCCTGCCCCCCTCACTTGGTTTGTTTGCTTTTCATAGATCATCAACCCTGTGGCTATGAAAAAGGTCAGTCTGGAGGGGGCCAGAACTGCTCTGTTCTAGGCTGAAACAGGAATGTGCAGCAAGCATGGGGCACTCACCCACCATCCCGTTTCATCCCATGTCAGAGAAGTTTCCATGGAGGGAGGCAAAGCCAAGAGAGAGCCTGGCTCAGGGAGCTAGGCACAAGCAGAGTATGAGAGGGGTAAGAAAATATATCCCCTGTGTACACCCAGCCTTCTATTTGCCTCTGGTGGCTGATAAAGTTGTCAATGAATAATTTTTGCAGATCTTTCAATTTCAGAAGCTCCCAGTCGTCTACAGCATAAAGCTCTCAGCAAAACTTTACAGAAGAACTTAAATCCAAGTAAAGAGCTTGAAAAAAATAGTCTCAGCATCTCCAGAGCTTTATTCTTTCAGCTTGTTTTTTTCAGGGGAGGTTTCTGAAGTTGATATTGTCCAACCCAAGTCCTTTTTCACCTGAAGCACATAACTGCAGGAGGCCAGACACACCTCAACACCTCAGCTGCTACACAAGCCAGACCAATTCTTCCCTGGGGATCCTGGACTTTGCCCATGCTTTCTTGCAAACAAGAAATCTGGATCTTCTTCAGCATCCTCATTATAAGCTTCCCAAACCTCTTTTGGCTCTGTGCATTGCATAACCAAAAAAACGGCAGTTGATGACAAAAGAAAGAAAAAAGCTTGAGAGGGTAGCTGGAGGTTGGCTACACCGGAATTCAATGGTGAATATTCAACTGGAAATATAAAACACTGTTATTCCTTACATCAGTAACCTCAAACACTTGGAACATCAATTAGGATCAGAGAATATCCCAAATAGTATCTTTCCCATTCTCCCACAAGACAAACACCAAGTTCAAAAACATTTTCTCTCAACCTACATCATCTTGTTCCTGATGTTCAAGCCAGATGGAACTCACATCTGCAGCTTTAGTTAATACTTTCCTGCCACTCCAAAAAAACTACTGCTTTAAGAATTTGCCCAAAGCAGAAGCTTACTCTTCCCCATGGAAAGTATAAAGACAACCAGACAGCTTGCTTCAGTGGACGCTCACAACTGAGCTACTAGAAAGTGCAAGAAATTGCTTGATCATAAAAGCTGTTCTACCCAGGAGGGAACTGCCTTTCTGCACACCTTGACAGAGGCAGGAATTAACATCAAATGTGTAAATGATGACAGCAGAGCTCAGAAACCCTCTATGAATCCAGCTAAACCAAATCCCAGTGTCTGCTCTGAAATTTATAAATAAGAGGCACTTCACTAACTATTTGAATCTGCCCAGAGGGATTTTTAAAGAAACACAAGAGTGTACATGTCACAACAAGGCACAGATAATTGCACTCCACCTGGGGAGAACTGATGGAGCCTAAGTGGAGCCCTTCAAATTCTGACGTATTTATTTGCTGAAAGCTTGCAAGCATCTCCTCCTAATTGCATCATCCACCAGAAAGCCATTTGAGCAGTGTGATAGGAATGGAGACACTGGGAAGAGAGACCACAGGGAAGCAGGAAATGCTGCTTTCCTTTGAACTTCTGATTAGTTTTCATCAGAAGACTCTGGTGTGTCTGAAGGTGTTTCCCAAGGACCAGGCTTTTATCTGCATAGAGTCAAACACAACTCCATCTCAGGAGCTAGCTCCAGGCCACACTGAGCCTGCTGATGGGAGCAGCTTACAAAGGATACTGCAGTGATGGTGGACAAGATGTCTATCACAGCTTATCACCCTTCTTCTGCCTCTGCCAGCAAAGCTACTGGAGCAAAAACACACTCCTGGTGTCACCTAATGCTAGCCAGTCTTTCACCTCTAAACCATTTCATCCCAAGGAAACTGCCCTGGCAAGTTCACCGACAGCTCCAGCAGCACAGTCAGAGGAGAAGGGATGACAGCAGCAGTGTGTGGCAGTGGTCAGGCTGCTGATAAAGTCTCCCACCTGCACTTATCTCCACTGCTGTCAGAGAGCAAGCAGAGACCTTCACTCCCCCAGAGCACTTACTGTGAAGTGAGTTACCACAACACTCATCCAGGAACTGGCTCATCCAGCAGACGAAAGCGGGACAACCTGCTGGGAGGAGAAGCTTCTCCTGTGGTCACAGCCAGCTTCAGAGAGGACGTTTATTCACAGCCTTATTTAAGCCAATTAACAAGAGGGTAAACCAGAACAGGACACACAGACCAGTTCAGAGGATGTGGGGGGCTTTGCACTGAACAACAGCAGGAGGTTCAGATGCTCTGCCAAAACCATAAGACCCCTTTGCAGCAAAGCTGCAGGCACAAGGAGCCTCAGCAGCTCCAGGGCAGGCTGACAGAGCGTGGATGGCTTCACTCATTCCTAAATTAAAACTTCTGAAAAAACACAGAAACTAGTATTCAGAAAAAGACAAGTTAAAGCCTGGAGCAATTGGAATTAATTACATGCAACAAACTCACAGTCAGGATACTGAGATTCAATAATAAAGTTAAGAGTTTTCATTGTAATCAGAACAGAAAACATGCAAATCCTTTATATTTGTATTAATCCAATATAAATGGTCCAGCAGGCTTCTCACTGAACAAGCACACTCAGTATCATCCCCAGTTCTCCTGCCTCCCAGATAACAGGACTTTAGCAACCCCCAGTACTGGTACAGGCTGCAAGACCTCCCTCTGCTTACATCCTGGGGCTTTTAACTTCAAATAGCCAAAAACATGCTGCTAAAATGGCAAGTCCAAACTGAAAAGCTTTCTTCTCCATTGATAAAAAGCCAATCAAGTAGTATTCTTACTAATGCATTACCTATCAAGAAATACAGATATGACACATCCTTTTGCAACTTCAAAGAAAGGACTCATGAATATTTATTAAGCTGCACTGCCAAGAGGGGGAAAAAACCAAACAACCACGCCCCCATGGGCCAAAAAGCCAGAATCCTGTGGCAGTTTATGCTTTGTTATCTTTAATTACAGAAGCGATTCCATTAAAGCTGATTCAAATCTTGCAGTCCTTCCCACAATCCCTCAATGATGATAATAGTTCTTCCATGGCTCTACAGGAAAAAAACCTGTTCCCTGTTTAAACTTTACCTGGTTGCCAGCAGTTAGTTGCCCCAATCCTGTGAAGCCAATCCCTGAAGAATAGTAGGATTGATTTAAAAACAGAAAAAAAGCCTCAAGGCTCAGACACAAATACACAGAAATCTGCAAGGCCTTCTTACCCATGAGGCACTTCACTACAGGAGCCTCAGCCTCTCCTCCTTTCATCTCTGCACCACAGCACAGCACATTTTTCTAGAGATCAAGTAAATCAGTTGAATGGGAGGCATTTGATTTTTGTGCCCCTAAAGTATGGCAGCGTTCAGCGAACCAAATTCTGCACATCACGTTGGCACATCAAACGTGCAAGTCTCTCAGGAGGTTTTTCAGCTGCAGATCCAGTCACAGTCAGGCTGAAAGCAGCATTTCACATCCCACAGACGACCATAACTGGTTGCAAAATGCACCAGGCCAGTACACTTCCATTTCCCTGCAGCTTACATGATCCCAGCTAAGGCCAAGACATCTGTTTCAGCTAAGCAAACCTGTTGTGAATACAGAAGGCACGTGAACTGTCCAACCAAAAACCTGGCTTCACAATCTGCATTCCTATAATCCACTGTGAACTCAACATCATTCCAAACAGCCTCCATCCAACTGATAGGAAAGAGCTGTCTCATCAGCCTGGCAAACACCAAACTCAAAAAACACCAAACTCAAAAAACACCAAACTCAAAAAACACCAAACTCAAAAAACACCAAACTCAAAAAACACCAAACTCAAAAAACACCAAACTCAAAAAACACCAAACTCAAAAAACACCAAACTCAAAAAACACCAAACTCAAAAAACACCAAACTCAAAAAACACCAAACTCAAAAAACACCAAACCCAAAAAACACCAAACTCAAAAAACACCAAACTCAGTGAGGATACGCTAGAAAAATTATGCCAAAATCCAGCTGGAGAAGCCCTGTACTCCTGTACTGTCTAGGGGAACCACAGCCCCAAATCAAGGTGGCTTTGTCAGGGTTTGCAGTTTATCCCCTGGAACCTGCATCCTCCAGCCCCAAGTGCTGAGTGCCCTTGGCTGTCACAAGCAGAGAAGCAGCAGGAGCTGCTCTGAGTGGCTGCTCCTGGCTGCTGTGCTAATTGTTTTGCTCTGGATGAATTCTGGTATTCTACATCCAATCTCAAGGGGATTTTCTATCCCTCCTCAAGAGGGTCCTTCTTACCTTTTAACTTAAACTGTGTTCTGCTGCAGAAGATGCAGAAGAGACAGGAAGAAAAAAAAAAAACAAAAAAACACCACAACAAAAAAACACCCAAAACAACTTCAAACACAATAAAAAAAAAAAAATCATTCCAAACACCTTGCACTGTCGCCAAGGTACCAGGCAAAACGCCAGCACAGCCCTCCCTCCTCTCCCCCAGACAAAGAGAATGCGAGAAGCCAGCTGAAATCTGCTGCCCTTGGGAGAGCCCTCACTCACAGGAATGTTAAATCATTTCGAGTTTCTCATACAGGATGGAAAAAAAACGCTGGCAAAAGAGTGCAACAGCAACTGTTATCAGCCGTGGGGAGGACAGTGCTTCTGCCAGGCTCTGCACCCTCCTCCCAGCCCAGCCAAACTTCATTCAAGCACTTCTGGCCACAGAGCCGAGGTGCGGAGCACCCAGCAGGAACTCTCTGAATGGAGTTATTCAGAGGAGCCATAAAATCCGCCTGCGTTTGTCGGAAGCAGGATGCAGCCTGGGAAACTGGCCTGGCTACCTGGCCCTCCATTTTCACTGCCAACAGGTGATCCCGGCTTCCTACCCGCTTCCAGACGGAGCGAACCCTCCCCAGGTCACCCCTCGCCAGCAAACCGAGTTAAACAGCCGGTGCTGCGTTCCCCCGGGAGAACGGTGTCACTTTGTCATTGCGTTGCGTTCTTAAGAGACGGGGAACAACCTACGCAGCCTGCCAGCCCGGTCCGAAACGGGCACGAAACCGGAGGCTGCTTCCGACGAACCCCCCGGGGGGCTGGGGGGTGATGCTGCCGCTCGGCCGGACCCAGACCCGGGCAGGCCCGGAGAGTTGAGGTCAGGGGCTGCGAACAGCGCGGTCCGGGCTGCGGCTGGAGCCGGGCCCTGCGGGGAGCGCGGCGGCTGCGGGAGGTTCCCCACGGACGGGCCGGCATGGGCGGGAGGCGGCCGGGGCAGCTCCCCGCACAAGTTGTCTGTCTGTCCGCTCGTCCGTCCGTCGGTCCGGCTCGCCCCGGACCTCCTCTCTCCCCAGGGCTCGGCCCGGTTGCCCTTCACCTGCCCGCGGGACCCGCGGCTCGCCCGACCCCGCGCCCGCCGCCCCCCTCCCCGGGCCGGGGTGCGCCCCAGCCCCGTCCCGCGTCCCGCTCCCCGCACCGGCCCGGCGGTACCGCGCTGCCTCCTTCCCTCCCTCCCTCCCTCCCTCCCTGCCGCCGCCTCAACAGGTGCGCGGAGCCGCTCTCACCTCTCCGCCATGGCCCTCTCGGCCGCGCCGCCCGCTCTGCCCGCCAGTGGGGCAGGATGTGAAACCCGACCCCAGCCCCGCCCGGGGGCGGTGCGGTGCTGCCCGGGGACCCCCGGCCGCTCCCCGGGTCCCTCTGCTGGGGGCTGCCGCACCGCACCGCACCGCGCCGGGTCGGGCCGGGCCGGGCCGGGCGAGGAGAGGAGAGGAGGGGAGGGCAGAGCAGGGAAGCGGAGGGGAGGAGCGGGCAGCCCGGGTCGGCGGCAGCTGCGGGGACCGCGGGGCGAGGGCAGCCCCTGGCGGCGGCTGCGGCCGCTCCGGGACCCGAGTGAGGCTCCAGCCCGGGCCGAGGCGTGGAAATGAGGAGGGGAGAAGCGAAGCTGGAGAGCAGAAGGGGAACGGAGCTGAGGAAGGGTCTGGAGCACAAAGTCTGCCCAGGAGGGGCTGAGGAACCTGGGGGTGTTGATCCTGGAGCAGAGGAGGCTGAGGGGAGACCTTCTGGATCTCTGCAACCCCCTGAGAGGAGGTTGGAGCCAGGGGGGGTCGGGCTCTGCTCCCAAGGAACAAGGGATGGGACAAGAGGAACGACCTCAAGTTGTGCCAGGGGCGTTCAGATTGGAGCTGGGGAACAGTTTCTTCCCCAAAAGGGCCGTCAGGGCCTGGCCTGGCTGCCCAGGGCAGGGATGGAGTCCCCATCCCTGGAGGGACTTAAAAAGCCATGGAGATGTGGTGCTGGGGTAGTTGGACATGGGGTAGTTGGCAGTGCTGGGGTAATTGTTGGACTTTATGATCATAAGGGTCTTTTTCAACCACCACAATTCTATGATTATTTGAGCTCCCGGTCAATGGCAATGTTCTGCTGTTGTGATTGTGTTAATTGGGAAGGAGCCGTGCCACCCGTCATGGGTGCTGTGCAGTTCTTGTCAGAGCAGACAGGTCACACACCTGCAGACTGTGCTGGGTGCAGGTCCCAGATGTCACCTGTGCTTGGTTCTGGATCACAAGTGTCCCAGTAAATTACTTATCCCTGTGACGTGTCCTTGGCACTGCCACACGTGGTGCCCAGAGCTGTCAGGGTGGCTTCAAACAGGCAGCTGCCCCTGGGGGACACAGTACTCAACAGCTCTGCTCTGCCCCCAGTATTCCTGACATCCACCAAGAGCTGGGATGGAAAGCATGGCTTTGGCCAGTGGGACTTGAACCAGTCTGGAGTATCAAAAAAGGAAAACATCTTCACCTGTGCTGGATACTGGGCTGTCCCTGATGGGTCACAGTGGGACAGTGAGCCTGTGGTGTAAGGCTGCCACGCATCTGGGTTTGTCCAGAAGTGCCCTCTTTTTTGCCCTGGTAATTTTCCTGGGGCAAATTTTGAGGATTTACTGTGTTCATTGTTGTCCTGAGCATGTAGGAATCTGTGCAGGAAGAGCAGTTGCATCCCCCACGTGTGCCCGGATCAGCCATCAGCATACACACAGCAATCCAGAGGCCTCAGGAGGAGGTAGAGCTCTGCTCCCTGAGCAGCAGGAGCCATCTGAATAACCCAGCCTTGATCAACAGCTTCTGTCAGACACCAGTTTGGAGCATGGAGGCACAGCAGAGCCCCTGTTATCTCAGCAACTGCTGCCATGTAGCACTGCTCCCAACAAATTTCATACAGGGTCCTGTTATTCCAGAACAGGAACAGCCCCATGTGGAGGCAAATCCTGGGGGATGAGCTGCCCAGATGCATCAGACTCCTCTGACTGGGCTCAAGACTTGGCAGATACGTGGTGGATTTTGCCACTAACTGAGGAGGTTTTGGCCTCGATGGCCAAAATGCATGCAGAAAGTTTCTGCCAAAGTCAGAAATGAGTCTGTTCAGTTTATTAATCACTCTGGGGGAGTGAGTGGTCAGAGTCCCTCCACAGAACCTTACCCTGCTCGTGGTGCTCTCTTGCAGACAGCGTTTTGGCTCTCCTGAAGAACTTCAGAGTAACTTAATCTGAAGACATCCACGTGAAAGTCCCGCTGCACTTTTAAATAACAAATAAAGAGACAGTGAGATCATGGCTGCTCCACTCGCTGGCAGACACACAGCTGCACAGCTCTTGCTGGGGGTGGGGGTGGAAGGGTCCTGGGGAGAGGGGCCCCTGGGGGCTGCTAGAGATGCCTGGGGTGCTGTGGGAGAGCAGGCAGGGGAAGATGAGTTTTGTGGTGAAGGAAAGGAAGAGTTAAACCAGGTCTGAGCTGGAAACAAAAGTTTGCTAGTGTAGCTATTGGCAGCTTCTCTTGTGGAGGTGCAGATATCATTTGCCTTTGCCAATAAAGGCTGTACCTGTGCTGAGGGAAACAGCACTGCTGGGAAAATGCTTAGAGCAGCCTGACAGCCTCTGTTCAAGGGCTCTTGTGATACAGACGTGGTGTAGAACAACTTTAACAGGCTGACTGACATGGCTGTGCAAACAAGAGCCTTTGGACAGACTAAAAATAGAAGATGAGGAGATAGGAAGTTGCAGGAGCTCCAGCTCCAGCGCCTCTCAAAATGAGGGACGTGATGTGGTACATGAGAAGCTGCAGCAGGAGGGACCAGACAAACAATCATTTCTTCCGTCCTGATTTAATTCTTCCTATTCCAGGGTTTGAAGATAATGTGTAGGCTGTTTTCAATCCATACCTCTGGCAAGCTGTCTGGAGAACTCTTAACTTGATAGCTTATCTGCTGTGGCTAAAACTCTTGGGACATGAATCTGCACATCATGTGCTAAGAGACCTCCTGTCTCTTGAGGCCAGAGTGAGCAAGCTGGAGGCATTTGAGGATGCAGAGGGGACACTGAGAGGACATCTCAGATCAGTCCTACTAACAGGCTGGCAGCCCTTTGCCGTCTCACATCAAGTCATGCAGCAGGAGGGCATCAAAACAAAGAGCAAGGAAACCACCATGGAGGCAGAACCTCCCCACTGGAAGATGGTCATGTTCCTGCTGACACTCCTGGGAGCAGAGATTCCCACTGCTGGAAGAGGAAGCCTGGGCAAAAGAGGGTTCACCTACCAGGCATGATAGATGGTTGTGAGGCTGCACACCAGTGCAAAGCTGCCAGAGTGAGGTCCAGCTCTTCTGGAGAGCCAGGGAGCACTGGTGGACATGAGCTATGTGACCAGTGGCTCAGGGAGGGGGAGAGAAATCACAGGGGGGAAAAACAAAGCATCTATGAGAAAATCTTCTTTTGTGGTCTCCCTGTAGTGAGTTCTTCCAAGATTTTCACAGCTCAGACAGTCATGGGATGAGAAAAAATTCTGCTAGCAATACCTGGTACAACAACACAAGACATCCTCCTCCAGTGATAGGGGTGGGTCATTCTGTGGGAGATGAAGCCCACCACTCATGGTGCCTGTTGTCAGTACACAAAGCTGGCAGCAGGTGAACATGAAGTGTCTGAACAGCCTTTGAGAGCATGGCACAGACATTGCTGTGTCTCAGAACAGAGGGTTGCAAACCCTGGTGCTTTTGCTAGTAACAAATCCACGCTGCCTACAAGAAGCAGCAGCCTTTTTGAACTTTGAGGCCATGAACACTAGATCCCTGTAAGATGAATTAAGAGATATATGATCAATGTTTCCAGGCCAAAGTATTCCCTTGCTGGCTGTTGTTGGCTGAAGTCTATTTCCTACAACTGTCACTGAAGAACTGCAAAAGGAGCCAGGTCCCTGAGATCATGCTCCAAATGTTTCTTCAGATGCTGTTCCCAGCTGGAAGAATCTGTGTCTGGAGCTGTACACCCTCCCCCCTGTCATGAAGCTGCTCAGCTGCTCAGCTCGTAGCTGTGCACACACTCCCTGTCAGGAAATGGCAGGTGGAGAACCATGCAGGAGGAGGTTTCCTCCTCTCTGGCTGTGGGAGAACAGGGGATAGTGAAGTTCAGGAGACCTCAGGGTAGCACTGATGCTGCCCTGGCAGCACGTATTGAGCTGAGGAGCTGGGGCAATGCCTACACAGATGTGTTCCAGCTGTGAGCCCAGCCAGTGCATTGCCCCAGAGGTTTGGGCCAGCAGATCCTGCCCTTGCTCTGCTTCTGCTGACAGAATGGGCTGCACAGCCTGCAGCCAGCCCCACCATGGCTCTGTATACAGCAAGGGGGGAGTCACAGCTCCAGCTGGGTGCAAACAAACCCAGTGTTGGGGACAGACTGGTGATACTGGGAGTAGAGACCTAAAGTGCTTGGCAGGTCTTGGGCATCCAGCTGCAGCCTCAGGTCAGCCTCCCAGGGCCCCAGTGATGTTGGGAGGAAGAGGGGGACACGCTTCCTCAGGGGCTCCCTGCTTCTCTCAGGACCTGCAGTTAAGCTCTGGCCCTCTCCCTTGGTCCCACCTGTGCTACATTCCAGTGAAGCTTGTGCCAAGCCTGGCACCTTGCTGACCCTGACCCACCAACTGGGCCAGCAGCCACCCAACCATGGCTGGCCCTGGTTGCTATCACCAAACCTGCTCTGCTCCTCTTGCCTGGTGGGTAGGGCACTGCCATGCTGTCACTTCACCTTCAGCTTGCTAGTCATCTCCTCCACGAGTCCTCATGGCTGGGATGGGGAGAAGGAGCAGCTCTGTGCACTCTTGAACTGAAGGAGCCAATAACAATGTCAGAAAACATTCTGTCCTGTACAAGTGTATGTTAAACATGTCAAAGTACCACCAAGCTATGGCTTTGAGTGCCTTCATGGGGACGAGGGTTCTCACCATGGGCAGCTCTTTGTAGCAACAAGGAAACATGACAAAGTGCTGGGTTGACCAGTGGGTACAGTTCACCCACGTGGATGGTGGGCTCCTGGAGATTTTCAAGGTTTGGTTATGCAAAGCTGTGTTTGGCTTGATCTAGTATTGGTGATGGTCTCACTTCAAGCAAGAGTTTGGGTCCTACAAAGGTCCCTTTTGATTAAGACATCTGTAATTCTGTGTTTGGGGGCTTGGGGTTCAAGCTGGGTAGCTGATGTGCTGAATTCTCCATTATTTCAGAGCACAGACATGGGGTATCACATGTCTCAAATACCTCATTGAACAGGTCCAGTCTGCCCTGGATGCAGGAGCTGCTGGCTGGGGTTCTCTGGATTGTGTGCTGCGACAATCCTCTCTGACAAATGGTCTTAACATCTATGAGGCAGAGAAAAAACATTCCTGCTCTTAATTAACCCTGTCTGTGTTGGAGCTGACTGAAGGTATCAAATAGCTCAGGACTGTCCTTTAGAAAGAGCTGGTTGGAGATACTTGGCCATTTGTAAAAGCACATGGTTTTAAGCAGCATTCAGCAGACTTTTATATAGTGGGCATGATGTAACTTGATATAATGAGCCAGATGCTCTGCCATGGGGCTTTTTAAAAATCATCCTGTCCCACTTTTTTTCCCATCTTTCCACCTTTAGCCCCCGTGCAGAGGGAGCAGCCAGGTTGCTGCCTGGCAATGGCAGCAGCTGCAGCCCAGCCCCAGCAGCATGGGACACGGAAACAGATGGAGCAGCAAATGCTCTTTGTTTCCTTTCCTGCTTTCTAAACCAGATTGTGAGTAAAAACATTACAGGAGAGGTTTCTGCCACCTTCCCTGCTACCCTGGCTCACTGACTGCTGAGGAAGCCACAGGATGAGCAGCAGGAGGGGTTACAGCTCCCAGCAGCTGAGGAGAGCTCTGCCTTTTCAGAGAGAGGGCTGCAAAGAGGGAAAGGGCATCAGATGCAGCATTTAAAAGCCCTTAAAGGGGAAAGAAGGGTGAGATGGATGAAGTGACCAGAGGGCTCCCCAAGCATCCAGTCCTGCTCCTCCTGCTGCTCTGAGTCTTGCTTCTGGTGTTGGTATGAGCCTGGGTGAACCACGTCAGCTCATTGGGCTGGCACAAAACAGAAGTGAGGAGGGGTTATGCCAGGCTGGTAACTGGAACTGGCCCAGTGGATGATCCAGCAAGCACTGGGATGAGGATGAGGAGCAGAGCCCCACATCAGAATGGGCCTGGAGGAGAAAATGGGAGAAAGGCAAGGGTGGGAATGTCCCTTGTGAACCAGGAGACTGACTCTGCTGTCCTGGGTAGTCCTTGTCCCAAAGCTAGGCAGACGTGGGAAGGAATGTCCATGCTCCTGGGTCACTTTATATGAGCTGAATTCCGAGGCTGCTGGCAGCAAAGGTCAGGATGATGTCCACAGCAGAGGTTTGCCTGCCCTGCTTCCAAATTCCCATGGCACTAAAACTCACCAAAATCTTATATCCCTGCCACCACACTGGTAACAGGTTCCCAAGGGACTTCTACTCCATCACAGCCTCTCCCACCTCTTTCTGTCTGGTCAGAGCTCTGCTGCTTTCTATCTACATCCTCTAGGGAACTCTCAGTCCAAAGGCAGGAGCTGGGTCGGTGCTCCCCCTCCCAGCCCCACAGGAGGTGCTGTGCACAGGAAAACAGGGAACTGCATGTGGGTCAGCTTCCCAAGTCCCACCATCCCCAGCTGCCCAGAGCTCAGGACATTTGCAAGGGGAGGGTGACAAAGGCTGGTGACCCAGAACTGAGCTGGCACTGCCACCTCCATGCAGACAGCAACGTGAGCAGTGGTGACACAGCTGTCCCATGTCACTAACTCCCTGCACCCACTCCCAGCCTGACCTTTCTGGCTTTGTTGTGGCTGATGTGTGTGCCAGACAGTGTAATACTGTTGTAGGGACTTGCCAAGAGCTGGGGTTATTTTTTAGCCACAGACAGAACCTGTAATTCCTCAAGCTAATCCTGCAGTCTGGTAGGTTTTTGTTTTGTTTTTTTTTTTTCTTACAAGCCTTGAGAAATTAATTGAATCCTGATTTCTGGAAGTAAACGTGGAGGGAAAGTCCCACAGTCAGGATTCCAAGCTTACAGGCAGTCAGAGATCCACAAGGTCACCTACACCATTTCTCACCAGTGCTGGGACTCTCTGGGGTATTTCTTTCTGGGGCCACCATTCAGATATCTGTCTGAGATCCTGTCAAAGTGTTTTGCACTATAATCTGCCTAAGTTTTATCAGCTTCATCCGATTATTACTATTCTGCTTAACTAACATAAACAGATTTGCTCCATTTTGTTGTTTAGAGAGGTCCCCAGCTGAAATCTCTGCAGGTGCTGTTTCTCACTATATCCTTTCAGTGAAATAATACAGAGATGATTTTTTAAAGCTTGCATTTAATCACTTTTGCCCTCAGAAATCATCTTGAGTTCTTCTTACACACTGCCTGTTTACCAACACTGCTAACTGCTAACAAAAAGTCCCATAATGAGTGCAAGAAGTGGTTTATTACCCTGTATCTTTTCTCCTTTCTCCTACAGTCAAGGCTCTGCAGACCAGCCGTGTTTCTGCTGAAGTCAGTGGGAAAGGCAGCAAGTTCTTTGCTCTACCATATAACCACAGGGAGAAGATTCTGACCCTGCAGTTTTCAGTGTTGCAATGCCAAAGATCCCCGTTTGCTTTTGCTGCACATATTTTGCCAGGCAAGCTCAGCTCCTCTTTCAGCAGCCAGATAGATATTCAGCAGCCAGGTAGGCAAACCACTTAGAAAGCTGCTCTTCCCTCGTGGTTTGAACATCTTGGGTATCTAATAAGCAGACCAACTTAACAAACAGGTTCTTGTATTTAAATTGGAGTGCTGAGCAGCCAGGTTGGGTGTGGGCAATCTGAAGGCACTCACCTCTGTCCATGGATCTCCACGGCCACCCTTTGTGAGCAGCTGTTAGAAGAGAAGGGAGATGTGTGTGCCTGAGAAGTGTCTCAGGGGATCACCTGATGCAAACCCTGGGTAATCATAGAATGATCATGGTTGGAAAGGACCTTCAAGATCATTGAGTGAGTCCAACTGTCAGTCCTATACCACCTTAACCACTAAATCATCTCCTGAAGCACCATGTCTATGTGTTTTTTGAATACCCACAGGGATCATGACTCCACCACCTCTCTGGGCAATCTGGTTGAATGTCTCACCATTCTTTTGATGAAGAAATTTTTCCTAATATCCAATCTGAACCTCCCTTGTTGCAACTTGAACCCATTTCCTCTTGCCCTGTTGTTAGTCATTAGGGAGACGAAGACAACACCCACCTCACTACAACCTACTTTCAGGGAGTTGTAGAGAGCAACAAGGTCTCCCCTCAACCTATTCTTCTCCAGGCTGAACAGTCCCAGCTCCTTCAGCTTCTCCTCATCCCATGGCAATACCCCATGACTACATCTGCAGGAAGCCAAGGTCAGAGCAGTCCCATGGAGCAACCTGGAGCCCAGGCTGTCTGTCAGCTCATGGGGATGAGGCAGGGATGAGGTCAATCTGTGAAGTCTGTCTGCAGGCTGGGCTCAGGATCAGGCCCATGATGGTCGTGCAGGTCTGTAGTGACAAGGCAGAACCAAGGCCAGGCCAGGTGGCCAGTCTGCAGGGCTGGACACAGCCATGGCCACCTTGGGGAGAGGGGAAACTGAGGGCCCACGGCTCACCTGGGCTGGGTGCAAGCCCTAGGTGGGGCTGATCAGAGCTCTGAGGGCTTTCTGACACCTGTGGGGCCCCAGGGAGAGCTTCCTGGGCAGGTACAGTAACTGTGTGAACATCGTCAGTCTAAATGAAGCTGAAGGTCTGCTTCCTCCAGTGTCCTGATCTCCAGGAGTGGTCAGTAAAGGGAGACCTTTCCCCTTCCCTCATGCACAATTCCTGTTGGGGGGTACAGGTGCTGGCACTGCTGCTTCTGTTGACACCCCCCCCAGTTCTTCTGGAAGGAAAAGCATCATCATTCAGCCCTGAGACTCAAAAAAGTTGAGGACAGGGGTTGATGCATGGGAGAAGCTCAAATCTTGCCACCAGTGGTGCCAAGTCCTTGGGGAGTAAATTGCTCCTCATTTAATGGGGATGGGCTACAGTCATCCCCTGCCACAAAAATAGGGACCTCTCCACATCCCTAGAACAGACCAGAGCAACTTCTCACAGGTCAGTGTGCTGCAGCTGGGATCCACAGAAGGAAGTGGGATCTGCTCATATCTACCTTGTGCAGTTATCAGATCCATTTGACACTTTGAAGCTCATTCAGGATCTGCTGGCATAGAGACAGGGTCTGCACCAGCTTTGCATTTTGAAGAGTATTTTATTTTTAAACTAATGTTTCTATAGCTTTGCTTGCAGTGCTTTGTAGCCACACCTGTTCTCAGTCTTTTTCCTTCTGATATAAAATGTTCTGAGCCATTTCAGCAATCTCCATGCTTCTTACAAGTATGTTATCCTTTTGGCTCATTCATTTTTAAAGTAAGTTCTTTGGGGAGGAATTTCTTTGTTGCTGTTGTTCTTTAAATGATACCAGATTGAATACATTATGCTCACTCTCACAGACAGCTTTTTAATAGCAGGGTTCTGAATGAAGCCCCTCACACAGCTCAGCACTAAACCCAGGCACTTCTTTTATGTTCTCCAACCAGCTGCTCCCAAAATCAAGCCTTTGTGCCAGCTAAAATGGAGCAACTGCATCACATGCTCATGTGACGTTTCCTGACTCATTGTGGGGCAAATTGGAGACTCTTCATTATGATGATTTCTGCCTCAGCAGCCGCTCTGATCTCCTCAGTCTATCACCATCAGCACCACTGGGGTTGAGGACTGTTCACTGTTGCAGTCCTAATTCTCCCCTTTGCCTATTTAAGTGTGAATTTTCTAACTGCAGGGGTTCAGTGCTACGTGTTGGAAGATTAAAATCGTTTAGGCACACTGAGGTTTCTTTGCCATCCAGCACTCCTCCTCAGGCCCCGTTTGGTCTGTTCCTGGTGTGCAGCCTCTGGCCTGCTCCTGCCATGCCCCGCTGAGGATCTGCCTTGCACCCCTGCCTGGGAAGGGTGTTCTCAGCAGACCACTCATTTCACCTTATTCGTTGATTGACAACATTTGTACCAAAGCCAACTTGTGTCTGTCACCCACTTCCTGCACCTTTTTAGGACGGGCTTCATTTGTTCCTCCTCCCACCTGGCATTTGCTCTCCTTCCCTTTTGTCAGCCTCCATCCCCAGCTTTTAACCGGGAATGTTAATGACCCGGGAATGTTAATGACCCGGGGAAAGGTGACCCGGAATTGTGTTGAGTTTTGCCTATCAGTCTTCATCCCCTGGTGCAAACCCTCCGCCCTAACTCGCCGAGACAGCCCCCGGGACTGCACCGGAACCGCTCGGGGAGGAAGCGCGAGGGAGTGCGGGGAGTGAGGGGAGTGCGGGCTGTGAGGGGAGTGAGGGCAGTGAGGGGAGTGAGGGGAGTGCGGGGAGTGCGGGGAGTGAGGGCAGTGCGGGGAGTGAGGGGAGTGAGGGGAGTGAGGGCTGTGAGGGGAGTGAGGGCTGTGAGGGGAGTGAGGGGAGTGCGGGGAGTGAGGGCTGTGAGGGGAGTGAGGGCAGTGAGGGGAGTGAGGGGAGTGAGGGCAGTGAGGGCTGTGAGGGGAGTGAGGGCAGTGAGGGGAGTGAGGGGAGTGAGGGCAGTGAGGGCTGTGAGGGCTGTGAGGGGAGTGAGGGGAGTGAGGGAAGTGAGGGCTGTGAGGGGAGTGAGGGCAGTGCGGGGAGTGAGGGGAGTGAGGGCAGTGAGGGCTGTGAGGGGAGTGAGGGCTGTGAGGGGAGTGAGGGAAGTGAGGGCTGTGAGGGGAGTGAGGGCAGTGCGGGGAGTGAGGGGAGTGAGGGCAGTGAGGGCTGTGAGGGCTGTGAGGGGAGTGAGGGGAGTGCGGGGAGTGCGGGGAGTGAGGGCTGTGAGGGGAGTGAGGGCTGTGAGGGGAGTGAGGGGAGTGCGGGGAGTGAGGGCAGTGAGGGGAGTGAGGGCAGTGAGGGCTGTGAGGGCTGTGAGGGGAGTGAGGGGAGTGCGGGGAGTGAGGGGAGTGAGGGGAGTGAGGGCTGTGAGGGGAGTGAGGGGAGTGGGGGGAGTGAGGGCAGTGAGGGCTGTGAGGGAAGTGAGGGCAGTGAGGGCAGTGAGGGCTGTGAGGGGAGTGAGGGCAGCGCAGACAGCAGAAGCAGCAGAGGCAGTGCAGGCAGGAGGAGCAGTACAGGCAGCACACAAAGCAGAAGCAGTATAGTTACTGCAGGCAGTACAGGCAGTACAGAGAGCACACAGAGCAGAAGCAGGAGGAACAGTACAGGCAGTACACACAGAGCAGGCAGTACACACAGATCAGAAACAGGAGGAACAGTACAGTCAGTACACAGAGAGCAGTCAGTCAGTCAGTCAGTACACACAGTACAGTCAGTCAGGACACACAGTACAGTCAGTACACACACAGTTCAGTCAGTCAGTACACACAGTCAGTCAGTACACACAGAGCAGTCAGTCAGTACACACAGTCAGTCAGTACACACAGTACAGTCAGTCAGGACACACAGTACAGTCAGTACACACACAGTACAATCAGTCAGTATACACACAGCAGTCAGTACACACACACAGAGCAGGCCGCTCAGGGCCGTTTCCCGCCAGGCGCTCCCACATGGTCTAGCGGTTAGGATTCCTGGTTTTCACCCAGGCGGCCCGGGTTCGACTCCCGGTGTGGGAAAGCTTCGTTGTTTTTGATGCATTCATCAGGACGTCTCTCGTTTATTTTCCCTTCCCTTCTCATTTGTTGGTTCTTAGAGTTCTCCCCCACGCCCCTCCCGCGCGGGGTAGCACGAGGGGCTCGGAGTGGGGGGGCTGCCGGGTGAAGCAGGGGTCCCCACGCAGGATGTGGGTGAGGAGACCCCGCCACGGCCACGCTGTCCCGCAGCCAGAGCTCATCCCTGCTGCCCACGGAGCCTTCCTGCAGCCGGCATCACTTTTGCCAATAAATGCGTTACCGAGAGCCTTTCCATCTCCAGAGGTGAATCCAGCGCAGCCTGTGCTGAGCTCCGCATTCCCAGCCGGTGGGGCGGGACCAGCCCTGGGGTGGCCACCGGCTCCTGGAGCTGCTCGCCAGCCAGGGCCCCCCATAAACCCCCCCCCCCCCCCCGTCTGTAGTGCCCCCCCACCTCTGCTGGGTTCCTCCTGCACCCCCAGGGATGTGCCAAGGGAAGGGATGTGTTCATGGGGAGGGAAAAAAACCCCGTGTCCATTGCTGCCTGCCAGACCCGGATCCATGGGCAAAGAACATCAGGGAAAACCCTCAGGGAGACCCACTCAGCAGAGACCTCAGGGAAGGAGGAAGATGGAGCTGCCCAGAGGTGCCCTTGGGTGGCTGTCCAGGAGGGGTGAGGGGCACACAGCCTCTGCAGCACCATGGGAACACTACAATAAACCTTTTGTCTGTGAGAAAATTCCGTGTTGACAACCAACCTCTACCAAAAGGATCAGCTGGGAACAAACCTAGTAAGTCAGGCTTTTTTTAAATTATTATTTTATTTTTAACAGCTAGTTTTTCCTAAATGTGCCAAACTCCATTAAATTAACCAGATCAGCTTAGAAAGACTTGGAAACTCTGTGCAAGATCTTCAGGATCTTTTTAGGCTATTAATATCTCAAGAACTTTGTTAGAAATGGCAGCAAGAGACCCAGTAACCCGGGAGTTTTGAAAACCATGTTTTTATTTGGAAATCAACGTGCCTGAGTAAGAATGTCCCATTATCCTGCTTTGCATCATTCCTGAAGGGGCTCCAGGAAAGCTGGGGAGGGACTTGGGACAAGGGCCTGGAGCAGTAGGATGAGGGGGAAGGGCTTTAAGCTGGAAGAGGGGAAATTCGGATTAGACATTTAGAAAGTAATTCTTTGGTGTAAGGCCCTGTCCCAGGGTGCGCAGAGAAGCTGTGGCTGCCCCATCCCTGGCAGTGTTCCAGACCAGGTTGGATCCTCCTACTTTGGAGGAGGGATGTCAGTCCTCACATTCTTCCTCCCCACTTTCACTGCCTCCTCTTTATGTAGGGCCTCCAACACCATTCATTAGAGGGGTGGCAGCAACCACAGCCAGAATGCACTTCACTGACTTTAAAGCATCATGCAAAAATCTCATATTCAGTTTATTTATTAGGGATCAAATAACAGCCATAAAGAATACATTTTTTTTTTTTACCTCTGCTGATGCTACATTAAGCAGCTGCCTATCTGCTGTATTATGGAGATCTGCCTCACAGCCATAGGGAGCTGAAGAAGAAAGAACAGGCATATTTTACAATTATTCTTTTTCCTGACTTTCTCTCCCATCCTTCTCTCAGCCCCAGCAAGCAGGAAACAAAAGGAGCCTGGAGAATCACCGTACCCTACTACTGCTTCTGTCACCTCATATTAACCAACTAATCCTTGCTTATTAAAGCTCTCCTGTGGAATATAATAATCACCTAGGCTGAGAAAAAAGTTCTGGCACTGTGTTTGCAAAATAGGAGTTTGTTGACCTTTGATCAAGAAACTCCCCTATTTTTCCCAGGAAGGGAGATTTAGGTTATACATTAGAAGAATTTTTTTATGAGGATGGTGAGCCCCTGTCCCAGGGTGCCCAGAGAAGCTGTGGCTGCCCCATCCCTGGCAGTGTTCCAGCCCAGGTTGGATGGGGCTTGGAGCACCCTGGGCTGGGGGAGGTGTCCCTGACCATGGCAGGGGTGGCACTGGAGGGCCTTTAGGGTCCCTCGCAACCCAAACAGTCTGGGATTCCATGAGGATCAGCTGGGATCTCAGGAAAGGTGTTAGTTTTCCTT